>JAOYNC020146922.1:0-19828 GCA_025802115.2 Bertia moriformis
CAGTAGCAGGCAGGCACGCAAGAAAGCAGCCTGGCTGGCAGCTGGGCCTCGCAGCTAGCTGAGCTGGGTCGGGGTCGACGAAGAGGGGGGCGCTGCGGCACCTGCTGCCGAGGCTCCCCCGACCGCACGACACCATGATGAAATTGGCTGAGCCGCCGCGCCGCCGCGCCGCCGCGCCGCCGCCCTCACCTTGGAAGCGAGACAGACGGCCTTCTCGCCTGCTGTAGCTGTACAATTTTGTTCCCATCTGCTGCCTCTGGGCCACCAGCTGTGGCGGGGAACGGGCGGAGGCCAGTGTGCTGAATAAACATCCTGGCTGCCCTCCAGCCCCCGTTGGCGCCGATCCTCATTGCTTCCCATCCCGCCTCCATCATTACCGGCCTTCAGCCTGCCGCCAGCCGGGACGCGACCATGGCCACCATGCCAAAATATACCCCAAACCATGGGCCGGAATCGACCATGCCGTGGCCGACCACCATCGCCGCCCCCAATATCGGCACGGCCCCGCACATGCTCAACCCCCTCGCCACGATCGAGCAGCTCGGCCGGCGCCTGATCAACTCCCCGATCCCCCTTGACCTGCTCGACGCCGCCTTCATCGCGACCCAGAGCCTGACCCAGGCCGCTTGCCTGCTGCTGGAGCTCCCGCATGACACCTCGGTCCGGGCCGGCGTCCTGCTGGCCCGGTACTGGATCGAGGAGTCGCCGATGGCTGCCGAGTTCAGCGTGCGTTCTCCGTTCTCCGACCCGGCCTCCTTTGGATCCCCTCTGACCAGCCCCCTCCCCCCGGCCGGCAGGACGTCTCCGCAGCAGCCATCTATATCGTGACCAAGCTGGGACCCTCCTTCCGCACCCCGCGCGACATCATCGCCGTGTTCTCGTATCTGCTCTCGCCCGGCGCGCCGTTTATGCGCGCGCCCCCGTCGGATGCCCGCTCGGGCTCCCCCTCGGCCCCGGCCGGCCTGCCGAGCGACCACCCGGACGAGTCGGACTACTACGCACTGCACCAGCGCCTGCTCGCGCTCGAGGCCCGCATCCTCGCCGCCATCTCGTTCGACTGCCGGGTCGCGATCCCCTACACCCTGGCCATCACCTACCTCCAGGCGCTCGATTACTTCGGCCAGCCGGCCGAGTCGGCCGACGGGGTCGCCCGCCGAGCCCTGCGCCTCCTCAACTCGGCCTTGCTCTCCCCGCAGCAGCTGTACCTGACCCACCAGCCGCACGCGCTCGCCACGGCCGCGATCTACGGCGCGGCCAGGGATGCCGGCGCCAAGATGCCGGACTGCGACTGGTGGGAGGTGTTTGACGTCCAGCGCGAGGACCTCGGCTTTCTCCTGGTCGGCATGCGCAGCGTCGAGGGATACATGAAGAAGCTGAGAGTGGACGTGGACGGATTCGGCACCGACGGGATGCTAACCCGGGACGCGGTCAGGAGGGAGATGTCGCGGCGGGGACTGCGGCATGTTGCCAGCGGCGGCTGCCAGTCCGGCGGGCCGGAGGGGGGAGAGGGCGAGCAGCCGCGAGGGGGCCAGCCGCCAGGAGAGGGCCAATAAATAGATGGCGGGGGCCAGGCGGTGATGAGCGTGATGGAAAGACGAACTTGTACGAGGTAGATATCCAGCTCATAATATAAATCGTGCCTTGGATTCGGCCGCCTTTGGTTCGGCCGCCAGCCGGCATCTGCCGGGCCGGGGAGCGATTGGCTATCTCTGCTGGCTCTGCGGCTGTGTGATCGGGTATGGATGTGGGCCGACTGGGGACAGTAGCAGTCCTGCCAAGGTCCCCCGCAGCCCGCAGCCCCCAGCCCGCAGGAGCCGAGCCGGTTCGGTTCGGTCCTGGGCTCGGATTTGCTACCGCCCACCGAGTTGCAGTTTCTGCCGAGCCAGGCTGGATCAATAATACGAGAGAAGACACTGTTGGGCATAAAGAACCAATCAGGACTCCTGGAGGAGAATGCTTGTTGGACACCGGCGGCGAGAAAGCCGGCGGGGTCGATGAGGAGCAGACGATGCAACCTCGGACATTGGCTTGCTTGGGAGAAAGACGAGGGAATCCGTCTCAGCACCCTCCCAGGGTCCAGGGCCGAAAATAGGTGCCCCCAAGCCAGCTTGAGCCGGCAATCGTCGACTGCTTCCCAAGCACGACTTGTCAGTTTAACCCCAGTTTCTTTTCACTTGGGCCTGCCGCCGTGCAGCCAACAACACCATCACCACCACCTCCAACGCCACCACCACCACCACCACTGCCACCTCTGGCCCTCTGGCCCTCTGGCCCTGGCCTCTGGCCCTCTGGCCCTCGGACCAGGACATCGGCCTCATATTCTCCGTCACGATTGATTGGCCAGTCATTTGGGGGGAGCAAGCCAGGAAGAGTTTGAAATTGAGAACAAGGTCAGCCAGCAGCAGCATAAAACAAAACAGCTCCCAATCTTGAGCCAGCTTTGCTGCCATGATCAATCATAGTCTTTTCTCAACTGGCCTGTGGGCGTTTTCTTCTGGTTTCCTGGTTTTCTGGCCTTCTGGTCTGCTTCTGCTTCTGCTGGTTTTCTGGTCTGCTGGTTTTCTGGTCTGCAGCTTTTCCGCTTTTGCGCTACCCATTAATCAGGCCAAGGCTCTCTTGGCCCGGCCCCGCCCCCGTGCGCTCTGGCTTTTGGGCTGCGCTTGCAGGCTTGCAGGCTTGCAGGCCTGCAGGCTTGAACCACCAGCCGGCCCTAGCTAGCTAGCGGCTGCGCGCCTGCTCAAGTCTCCAGCCCCCAACATCCAACTCCAACCTGCGCGGTCTCCTCTTCTTCCTCTCCACCAGCCAGCCGCCTTGGACTTGGCCTTTCGCGCCCACTCAACTAACTGGGGCCGCAATCTAGGCCCCGGTCGATTTTACCTCCCCCGCTCCTCCCCGAAACCCGAAACCCACCGCCACCCGGCAGCCAGTGCCTCCCCTCTTCTGGCCGCCCTAACCTCGTCTTTGTCTGCCTGCCTGCCCATCAGCTTCTACCCACCACGCATTTTTCGATTTTCCGACTTTTTGATTTTCGATCTCCGTCTTCACTCTTCACCCTCTTTTATCTCGCCCTATCCACTCATCTACCGCCTGTTCCGCCTTTTGCGCCCGCCGCTGTGGTCTGTTGTCGCCGGCCCTACTCCAACTGACCGGCAGCTTCCTGCTCCGGCGACGACCCCGCGCTCGCCCCAGCCAGCCAGCCTGCCAGCCGCGGTTGCACCCTTCTCCACGCGGATGGTTGGCCGCCCGAGGCAGACGCACATCCCCAACCACATCACCGCAATGGCCGACGCTCCGGAATCCAGCGCCGCCGCCCCGATGGCGGCCGGGTTCGCCCCGTCGTCGCAGAAGACGGCCAGCTTCCTCAGTCTTCCGATTGAGATTCAGAAGAAGATCGTCGCAGAGGTGCGTTATCTACCACCGTCTACCCCGGTCCTCAGAGGAGCAAGAGGGCAGAGGAGGCGGCGGAGGCGGGGCAGAGGAGGAGGAAGAGGCGGCGGTCGTGGAGGAAGAGGCCGAAGGCGGTCGTGGAGGAGAAGTAGGGGAAGAAAGGACTCATCGTTAACGCTCTCCGCTATCCATCGACCAGTGCTCGCAATCGGACCTGATCTGCCTCTCGCTCGTATCCCGCCACTTTCGCGATCTCGCTGCCGGCCAGCTCTATCGCAACTTCCACATCGTCTTCCCCGACGAGGATGACCCGGCCTTCGATTCGCCCATCGACAGCCTTGCCGGCGGGCTGGACACCTTTGTCACGGCCGAATACAACTACGGCCAGCACCTCCGCGAGATCTCTCTCGATACCCTCAGCTCCGGCCCCAAGTCGGAAAAGGCCTACAAGCCGTACCTCTTCGGCACGAGCTGCGGCAAGTTCATGAACACCCTCCTCCTCCTGACCCTGAAGAAGTCCAAGTCGCTGGAGATATTCAAGTAAGTGAGAGGTGGACAGCCGCATCCTGATCAGCCGCCGCCGCCCCACCGCCCCGCCGCGCCCCGCCGCGCCCCGCCGCCGCCTCGCCACCGCAGCTGACCTGACCCGTCCAGATGGAACATCCGCGTCGAGCTGAGCAGGTCCGTGTACAAGGCCCTGCACCAGATCCACTCCCTCCGCAAGCTGCAGATTCGCATGCAGCTCGGCCGCTCCCTGTACGAGGCCCTGCCCCCGTTGCCGTACACGGCCCCGGCGGCCCTGCCGTCGCCGTCGCCCCCCCATTCGCCCCACATCGCGTCACTGCCGCCCATCGTAGTCTTCAACGAGGTCCCGCCCGGTATCAATCCGAATTGGGGTGCGGCCCCGGCCCAGGGCCAGGGCTACCCTCCACCCGGCCAGCTGCCCCCGCCGCCGCCCCCTCCCCCCTCCCACGGCAACCTCAAGATGCCCCATGCCAAGTGGAAGCCGGGCAGTGGCAAGCCGCCGCCCAGCCCGCCCGCCCGGGACCCCCCGACCCTGTCCGGATTCCGGGACCTCCAGTCCCTGTCCGTGCTCGACATCGATAGCCTGGACCTCGTCGATGAGCTGCGGGCCTGTATCACGAACTCGGCTCCGACCCTGCGCAAGCTGCGGCTGTCCTTTTCCGATAGCCTGGCTGCCCAGGCGCGGAAGCCGCCGCCAGACACCGAGTCGGACGATTCCGACGCCGAGGACGAATTCCAGGTCGTGCCTGCCGCCCAGCCGGCCTCGTACGACGCCAACGGGCCGGCCAAGACGTTCCGCGCCCAGGAGGAGCGCAAGAAACAGGAAGCCGTCCTGACCAAGGTGTTCAACATCGACCTCTTCTCCGCCAAGAGGGCCGGCCCCGCCGGCCCCGCCGGCGCCCAGACCAAGCCGTCCGCGTCGTCCTCGTCGGGCCAGAAGCCGGCTGGCGACGACGACAAGTCCAAGGGCAAGGAGAAGAAGGAGCCGGCCGAGCTCGACCCCGAGGCGGAGAAGCAGGCGGAGATCAATGCGGGGTCCCTGTACGAGGGCGCTATCCGGAGCGTGGCCGCCAAGCTCGCGGAGCGGTGCAACGGCACCACCGGCATGTCGAACGAAGAAGCGCAGGAGATGCTGAACATCATTGTCACCGCATCCAAAATCTACGTCGGCTCACGGTCCGGCGGGGGGGACAAGGTCGAGGACCAAGCTCCCGGCCCCGACGGGCCACTGTCGCCGTCGGCGGGGTCGGACGCCGGCGGCAGCGCCGTGGCCGAACCGTCGGCATCTCCCGAACCATCCGCCTTCTCGTCCGGCTCCAAGCCGAACCGGTCGGCCGGAGACAAATCCGAACACGCCGACCTGGGAATCAACATGGAAGTCCCGGACTCGGACGAGGACGACGGCTTCGAGACCGTCGATGACGACGAAGAGGATGGAGATGAGGAGGGTCAAGGCCCGGTCGAGGTCGTCAACCTGGATGAGGTCAAGAACGGAGATCAAGGCGGAGGCAAGAAATCAGCAGAGGGCCAAGAGGAGAAAAAACCGTCACCGGCGGGGAAAGACGCGGACCATGTCGCGTCCGCGCAAGACACGGCCGGCGGCGCCGGCGGCGCCGCCGCCGCTGCCGAGTCCGCGCAACCGGGCTCGTCCGAGCCGCCGCCGCCGTCAGCTCCCCCGACGGCGGCGGCGGCCCGAGTTGAGAAGGTTAATCTCGCCCGCCTCGTCGCCAGAGCACAAAAGGTCCAGGGTCAAGCTGACAGACTGTCCGGAAAGATCCAGAAAGCGATCGACAGCGACCAGCCCCTGACGGAACAGGAAGTTAGGGACGCCGCCCGGGAGGTCCACAACTTGTACGCCTCGGTCGCCGTCCTGTCAGACGACATCATCCTTGCCGAGGCCAAGTGCACCAAAGGCAAGGCCGCCGCCGCCCAAGCCGTCCCTGATCGCAAGGGCAAGGCGCCGGCCACCGACCCAGACACCACCGCCGGCCCAGCAGACACCACCGCAGCCCCGGACACCACCACCACGTCGGCGCTGCCCACCCCAGCCATCACAGAGAGGACAGATACGAGTCCGACCGCGGCCGCCGCCTCCGCCTCCACCGCGGCGGCGACCACCGCGGCCGCCGCCAAGGACGAGGCCAGAGCGATGCGCGAGTATGTCGTGTCGACGCACGGCATCGCGCTCCAGTCCCTCTGCATCCACCTGATCCCGATCCGCACCTCGGTCCTGACCCGGGCCCTGGACCTGCACGTGCTGGAGAAGGTCACGCTCCTCAACGTCGGCAACCAGATCCCCTTCTGGGCCCAGATGTTCAAGGAGAACAAGCTGAAGGCGCTGCCCCTCCGCCGCATCTTCACCGATCACGTCACCCCTACCTTCCTCCAGTGCGTCTCCCAGCTGGACCGGGTCGATGAGCTGCTGCTGCTTGAGCGGTCCGCCAAGTACAAGCCCGAGAGCTTCGCGCCAAAGGTCCCGACCACCATTGACCAGATCCGCCGCCTCGCCCTGAACAAGCACATGCCCACCCTGAAGCGGCTGATGATCAAGGACGCGAGTGCGCAGCCGAGCTGGGACGTTAACGTCAAGACCATGCTCATGATCTGCCTCCGGGGCGTCAAGCTGGAGGAGTTGGCCGTGAGCATGAACATTGCCGCCGTGGTAAGTTAATGTCCCACCACATCGCCCAGACAGCTCTCTGCCCGCGGAGAGGAGGGAACCAGCATCACTGACGCGCACCCAACCATGCCAGCACACCTTTATGCAGCACATGAAGGGCCTCATCAGCCTCCGGGCTCTCCACATCATCCACTTCCGCAATAGCGATACGTGCGTCTGGGTCATGCGCGAGACCCTCAAATTCATCGTCGACAACCTGGCCCACCACCCGAACCTGAAGCTCGAGTGGATCGCAATCGAGGACGACCGGGTTGACCGGATCATGCGCCCGACCGACTCCGACGACGATCCGTCCGACGATTGCTGCAAGAGCAAGAAGAAAGACCGCAAGGGCAAGAAGAAGGCGGCGGCTGCCGCGGCCATGAGCGCCGCCGCCGCCGCCACGGCGGCCCTGGGGTCGTCGTCGTCGTCGGGTCCGGCCGGCGGCGGCGACATGCCGGAACTGCCCGCGGACGGGTGGGACTACTCCGACAGCGGCAGCGACGACGACGACTACGACCCAGAGGCGAAGCTTAAGCTCAAGACTATGACCGGAGTCCAGTTCTATGACGTCTGGGGGGTCAAGCTCTTTTCTAAAGAGGTCCGAGCCGGCCGGCTATGAGGCGGCCAACCGCCGGCCACGGATGTGGCGAGTCTCCCGGATTTGGGTCGAGTCGATCGACACAGACGTGGGGTGGATATTGGTGTTGGTAGCTATCATCTCGCGCAGGCTCGGGGAGGGGATGCGACAGGAAGCGGGCACTTGGGAGGGTGGGTGGAAGGAGCTCTCAAGTCAGATGAGAGATGCCCACGATGGGTTGAGGCATGAACAGCATAGAGTGGTAGCCAGGTCATGGGGCACACATCCATCACAGGGCATGATACCGGACGCGGGGGTCGACCAGTAGGTTGACAGCAGGGGCCGCGGTACCTGCCGGCTTTGTGGGTGTGGTGGGCTTGAGATAGGAGACAGCCAGAGGAGAGTTGGGGGGGGGTAAGGATCCATAAGGCCGCGGCAGTGGCAGTCGTGCTACTGCCGGTTGAGTGTCATTTCCTTTGATTATACCTCAGCGGTAGCCGCAATCATACCAGACAGGAAGAGGCAGAATACACCAATATTCTAGACCAACCGACCGCCAGGTCCACACGCAGTCCCGCTCGGCTCCGATATGCTGCAGGCGCAGCCCTGGCGATGCGGCGATGCAGTAGTAATAATACTGAGGTATAGAGGCCAACGGCGAAATTGGGCCAAGCTCAGCCGAGCTCGGGAGTATATGATAATTCGTGTGTTGGGCGCCAAAAAGATCGCAAGTCAGTGGTTTCAGGCAGTCAGGCGTGAAGGCAGTCAGGCAGACAGGCAGGCAAGTAAGCCGGCAGGCACGCAGGCAAGCCTACTGCCAATTCTACCTCATGGGCAAGGTAGCAGAAGCTTAGGAAGGTCCGTTCTCGCAGGCATCTCAAACCAGCTCTAAGTAGGGATCTCAAGAGGTGGAGGTGGGTGGTGGTGGAGATGGAATGGCCGATTATAGTCGTGAGGTATAGGCGGGGGGAGGTCCGGTGGTAAGGATAGGATGGCGTGGCGGGGATTCCAACGTCATGAGATACGGACCGGGGTGACTGACGGCGGGGACAGGATAGCGGGGGGTTCGGGTTGTAGGATAAAGGGCTCGGGGTGGTCGTGATGGTGTCGCAGGTTCTTAGCCTGGATGCAAAATCGTGTCGACGTTATTATACATGTCTTTCTACCGGAGATAGATAGATCGGCAACATGATTATTACATGGCATGGGTCATGATATAGCTTAATGTTGGCATAGCCAGTCCTGAGTCGCGCGGAGGGCCTACTTGGCCTCAAGAGTTGCTCTTAGCCGTAGGTAGAATGTCCGATCCGGCTGACATGGTACGACTACTAAAAGACAGGCACCGTGGCTATAATTTGTCATCTAGCTAGCCTCATAAATGCGACTGTCTGAAGACAGGCAGCGTCCCTCCACCAGTCGATATGATGTGGTAGCCAGTTGAGCTGGTAAAGATAGCGGAAGACATATTCTCGATTGGTCGCTATAATGTGTTGTCTATTCGGCCTGATAAAGATAGCTGCTGGAAAGGGACACCTGGCAGATACCTGGAAGTCGGCTTGCCCAGTGCCCCCGCCTGTACATTTCGCTATCCGGCTAAGCTTGCCGTCGCGCTGAATCACCGCCATCCCCATCGCCATCCAGGCCGAGGCTGAGGCACCTGAGAACACTCCCAGCTGGCAGACGGTGGTGTGGCACGACGCCAAGTATATCTCTGCCAGCCCGGCCGGGGAAAGGCTGCGACGCTGACTGAGGAAGAGGTGGAAGAAGGAGAGCAGCGAGAGCAAGCAGAGCAGTGGGAACATGGAGAGCAGCGAGGGCAGTGAGCAGAAGGGGGGCATGGGGATATAGAGAGGAGGGGGAATAGGGAGAGCAGGGGGGCAAGGGGGCAGGGTAAGAAGTGAGAACAGGAGTGAGAAGAGCGGGGAAGAGAGGAATCAGGGAGAGCAGGGAGAGCAGAGAATCATGCAAGCTGAGCCGGAGACCAAGCCGAGTTACGACCCCCCTCGCCGTGCTCCCGCGCACCGCTCTCATCCCAAGGGCCATCCGTCGTAGCTCTGTTTCTCAACGCTCGGGCCCGACCACGAGCCGATGCACTGGGGCAGCCAGCAAGACGATGCATTGGGGCAGCAAGACGGTCCTCTGCTCTAACACGACCGTCCTCTAATCCTACCCGACATTCGGAGGGATGAAAACGCCAAGGCGGCGGGAGTGGCACACCAGACAGATTGCTGCGGCGATGCGATACACAACCAGGACGGTGCAGGACCACCGGCCCCAGAAGAACCCCCCCTTCTCCGCAAAGTAGGATCGGATGGCGCTTGTATGATGAGCATCACCCGTGCCCTCCATCTTCTTGGCCGAGGGAAGAGAACTCATCTCGGGGTGGCCCCGAGGGCCGCTTGGGAGTGAATCACGGGCTGGGGGGAGGGGTGAGAGGGGAGAGGGGCCCTACTCCACCGATGGCCGAGCCCGGTATCGCAGGTCAAGCGGCGGCGGCTCGAGATTAATGTACGTATCTGGGGGGAACCACACATTGTAGGTTAGGGAGGGGACGACCGGAGGGCCCAGAAACAACCATTTCCAATTGCCCGTGTGGCGAGCGCAAGATCAGTCTCAGCTACCTGGCGGTGCGGGCCAGAGAGCCAGGCGAGCTAAGAATAGGCATGCATGCATGCTTGCACACACCCACAATCCACCTCTTCGGGCAGGCCTTCCCGCGCCCCCCCCGCCTGATCGGCGAGTAGAGCGAGGCGGGATGGCCTACCCTCTTCCCGGCCCTCGTGCCTGACCACTGTCCAATGCCCCCCTCCTCCGATCAGCACCCCTTCCTGTGGGCCCTCAGCTAGCCGCTCGGCCACCGAGCTGAACAAAGCGGCGCGGTCTGAACTGTCCAACCCCCCCACACGGCTCTCGACCACGCGCCCGGTTGTCGAATTGGACATCTGATCCCTCCTAGGCGCCGCCCGGCCGGCCGTCGAACTGGACCAACCGGCGCTATCTAATGTCCCCTGCCGTCGTCGAATTGGTCGGATCGGCACTGTCGAATCCCCACTGCCAACGACCGCCCTCGTCCACGCGCACGGCCGTCGAACTAGAGACCAATCGGCCGGCACTGTCTGATGCTCCCCTGCCGCTGTCCATGTCCCACTGAACAGATCGGCCCTGCCTAATACCATAATGGCGGAGGTCGACGAGGGTCCCAAGTTCGGCTCCCTGCGAGAGCGCATCGACGCTCTTCGGCGCCAGCAGGCGGCCGACCAGGCCGGCTCCGCCACCTCTCCCGCTCCCGCTCCCGCTCCCGCTCCTGCTCCCGCTCCCGCTCCCACTCCCTCCGCCAAGCGTCCACCCCCGCCCCCGCCACCGTCCGCCCCGCCTCTTCGGCCGTCGTCGGCAGTCCCCCCCCCGGGCCAACCCCCCCCGCTCCCCCGCCGGACCGTCACCTCTCCATTCCCATCCCAGGAGAGCCGTGGGCCGGCCGGGACTGCGTCGCCGGCGCCCCCCCCGCGGAGGCCCTCGCTCGCCGTTGTGCCGGGCCCCGCTAGTCTCAGCAGGCGGGACTCGGCATCGTCCGAGATTTCCGCCATATCGCTCGGGTCCCAGGCCAGGAGACTGCTGCCCCCGGAGAACGATGTGCCGCCTCCGCTACCGCCCACGAGGCGGGAGAAGGAAGCCGCCGGCTCGGCCGTGCCCCCGTCCGCCCCTCCCTCGAGGCCGGACCTGCCGCCCCGTCTGCCTTCCCGGCTGGCGTCGCGCTCTCCGGCGGCGAGGCCGGCCGAGCATCCCGAGCAAGAGCAGCTGCAGCCTACGCCGAATTCGACACCACCGCCCCCGCTCTCTGCTGCTCCCCGACGTCTCCCGCCGCCGGCCGGCGGGTACATAAAGTCCCCTTTTGCCAACGGCCAGCAGCGGCCGCAGCAGCAGCAGCAGCACGAGGCCAACGGGAACCCGCCCGACCGATCCCGCCCTCCCGCCACTCCTGCCCTCAGCCGCGACTTCAAGGAGCCGCCGCCGCCGGTCCCGCTGGCCTCGCGCCCGTCCGAGGCCCAGATCGAAGCCACAATCGCCCGGCTGGCGATCCAGCACGCCTGTCTCTCGTGCCGCGACTTCTCGGGCCCGGACCGGGTCGCAGCCCAGTACCCGACCCGGATCCTGCCCCGCCAGGGCACCATCGACTTTCTGGCGCATGCGCTCTGCGACCCGTTCCCGTCGCCGACCGACAAGGCCCGCGCCGTGTTCTCGTGGATGCACCACAACGTGGCCTACGACACGGCCGGCTTCTTCGGCGGCAACATCCGCCGGCTCGGGCCCGAGGACACCATATTCAGCGGCGTCGCGGTCTGCGCCGGCTACGCCGACACGTACCGGGCTATCGTCGCCGCGGCCGGGCTCCAGTGCGTCGTCGTCGGCGGCCACGGCAAGGGCTTCGGATTCAAGCCGATGCGGGCCGGCGACCCGGCCCCGGCCCGCGACGCCGCCGGCCACGCCTGGAACGCGGTCCGGATCGACGGCGGCGAGTGGAAGCTGATCGACGCGTGCTGGGGCGCCGGCAACGTCGACGGCTCGACCCGGTCCTTCAACAAGGCCTTCAAGCCGTCGCACTTTACCGCCCCCAACGATGTCTTTGGGCTGTCGCACTTCCCCGAGAACGACGGGCACTTCTACCGGCGCGACGGCCGCGTCGTCTCGTGGGAGGAGTACATCATGGGCGCCACGCGGGGCCGGGCCCCGGTGACGGTCTTCTCAAGCGCGGACCGCGAGGGCATATCGGCCGCGTCGATGGCGCCCGCGGACGGGGACATTTCCGTGCGCGGCGCCGGCGTGGTCCGGTTCCAGTTCTCTCTCCACTGCGAGCACTGGGACCCGCGCGTCAACGGGGCGGGCGCGCCCCTGCTCTTCCTGCTTAGCATCAACGGGCGGGATGGCCGGAAGGCGGACAACATACCCCTGCAGACGGAGGGGTCCTGGTTCTGGATCGACGTGGACTCGGTCGACCTGGGGGCCCCGGGCCAGACCGTGTCGGTGGTGGCGCTCGAGACGTTTGACAATCAGCCGGCGCGGGGGATCACGGCGCAGCAGTACCTGGCGAAGAAAGGGCGGGTCGGCTCGAGCTGGAGCGGGGTGGCGAAGTGGAATCTGGTGTAGCAGGGGGGGGGGGTGTTAGGATCATGGAGGGGAGAGAGGGTGGGCTGGAGGCGTGATGGCAAAGGCAGAGGATATATACTGAGGGCGGGAGAGGGCCCTGTTCCATGTGGAGCATGAGTGGATCTCGCAGTCTCAGAATACGATACGCGAACCCTGCTGGAGCGCCACAGATGGGAATCAGGATTGGGGTCGTTTTGCCTTGTGGATATCGTCAAGATATAGGACACAGTCTCGTCTTGTGGAGCAGTGAACCCAAACCAGCGTGGTGTGGGCCGGCCGGTTGGGTATTGAAGAATCGAGAGGCGAGGGCAACTTGGACATGTCAGATTGCATTGAATACATAGGATCGGGCCGACTGCGCGTTGTTGAACTCGAAGCAAGGTGGTTTCCAGGCTTGTCTTGTTGAGCGAACGCGCGCGTCTCGCACCGGCCGGACCGGACCACACTGTGAGCTGTCTCACTGAGCGACCGACTAGGCTTCAGGGAATGTGGGGGAGACGAGTTACAGTTTCTATCTTGCCGAGCGATGAGCCCACGGCTAAGCCGGCCAACTTCGCCTTCATTTTTATCAGTATACCAGCTTGTGCCCAGGCTGACGAGATATATTCCCACGACCGAGGCCGGTGTAGCCTTATCGAGCAGCACGGCGCCAAATAAAATATCTGGCCGATTTTTAGCATGGGGGCTGAGGGGGCGGATTTTTATTGTTTAGCGCGCTTTGGTCGAAGTAGTCTATTATAGGGTAGTAGTAACTGGCTGAAACATTCTGAACTTCCAACGCCCCGTCCATCCGGTCTGGCCGACTCGACCACAACGTCGACCCGAGGCCAGAGAGCGTATATACCAATCCAAGTGCTGTCCCCGCTCATCTGCTACCATATAGCGAAGCGCGTTAGTCGGACGGACCTTCAGCAACCCGGTCCATCCAGCTCGGCTGACTCACGCAAAGACCGCGACTGGTTGTATCTGATCCCATGGCGGAGCGCAGCTGATCCGGCTGATTTCTCGCGAGTCTCTGTATCTGTGTAATCTTGGGCCGCGGGGGTGGAATCTCGGAAGATCGAAAGAGAGAGGGGGGGCCGATTTCGCCGGCTGATTGGGTGGGCGCGCATCTACGATGCATCGAGAAATAAAATGGAACTGGCACTGTCCACCACGTCCACGCCGTCGAGAACTGCAGGTGCCCGCTGGCCCGCATATATGAATCCGATCCGAGCAGCGTTGCCCCCCTCTGGAGGCTGATCCAGCGATTACGGTTGTGAATCGGGCATGTCACTGGCGGATTGAAGTGGAGGGGCAGCACGCACAAGTGATACGACCGGTAGTCTCAAAGTCAGATGGAACTTGTGTTTCGAGCATGCCCCTCCAGGATGAACCCGGTGGAGATGGGACACTGGCCATGGCGCCGACAGCTGTCTTGTAAGAGAGAGATTCCACATCTGACATACGCCGTGCCGGAAGCACTGGCAAGCCATGCGGCCAAGAGTCCGTGGCGACTCATATCCCCCCCGCGCGTCCGCCATAAGACGGCCGAGGTGTCCGGCACACCGTGGCGATTGATACCCCCATCTGGCCGCCGGAGGACATCGGGCATCTCATGTGGACGATAGATGAATAGACCAGAACCCCGTCGGCAGCTCGAGAGAAACCAAAGGCAGCAGAACACCCTCACTTGAGAGCTGCGAAACGTTGCGTACCGATAGCGGCCTGCCCCCCCGCCCGTCCATTTTCTATATGTGTGAACAATTCCATGAGCCGGCGCACATGCGCGGTGCGCATTCGCCCCCCCCCGCCTCCAAGCTCCCCCGACCGACTCGACCCGAGACACCCCGAAAGAACGACCAACAAGTCGCCATGATATAACTGCCCCCTGATGATGTGCCGGTCTATTCAATGGCAGTGTCCGTGCCGCATCCCCCCCCCGCCCGAGTTGTGATCTCACCTGATCGGCATAAATGTCCCCCCGCCACCCCGCACAGGCCCTCTGATGAACCTGGATCGGCCGTCAATCAATTCATCGTCAATTGCGCCGCCAGCCTCACCGTCGCGGCCGGCGCGGCCCGCCAGACTCAAACCATCGCAGGCCAGGCAGATACACTCTTCGCCCGAGACAGTCTCCTGCCCCGCACCCGCACCTGCACCCCCCCACAGATCAAAGCCCTGTTTCAGCCACACCCACCCCCCAGCCCTCTCTCACATGGCCCCCATCCCCGCCACCCGTCCGCCTAGCACGTCCAGATACCCACCCGGCCGTCTTGCCGGCCCTCGACCAGGTACCCGTCTCGAACCCGGACCCGCTCCACCATCGAGACGGCCGATGAGCTCCGCCTCTTGCCGTCCTCGCCGATCGCGCCCGCGCCGCAGTCCCACTGGCTGCACTCGACCTTGTCGTATACCTTGACCACGTCCTCACCGGCGGCGCAGACGATGCGGCGCGTGTCGAACATCATGCTGGTGACCGGGTGGTCATACGCGTACGCGTCGTGGATCGACCCGGTACGCAGGTCCCAGATCTGCGCGGGTCGGTCAGTGGGGGGTCAGCTGCTGACGAGAAGAAAAGGGAAGAGAAGGGAAGAAGAGGAGAGAAGAGGAGGAGGGAAGAGAAGTGAAGAAAGGGAACAAGAAAAGGGAACAAGATGAGGGAAGAGAAGGAAGGGGCGACATGATGAGAGCCCGGCTCACCCGCACGCTCCGGTCCAGGCTGGCCGTCACCAGATGCACATCGTCAAACTGCAGGCACGTCACCGGGCCGGTGTGCCCCACCAGGCTGCGGTGCACCTGGCCGCTCCGCAGGTCCCACAGCCGGACCATCCCGTCGGCTGTGCCGCACGCCAGCGCGGCCTCGAAGACCTGCAGCGCCCCGACAAAGTCCGACTCGGCGGCGGCGGCCCGCGCCGACGACCGCCACCCGGCTGTGACCTTGCCCAGGTTGGTGGCCTGGGCCGACGCCCACATCACGTCGAGCGTCTGCACGCACCGGCCCTTCTCCAGGTCCCACTGCCGCAGCGTCTTGTCGGCCGACCCCGACACCAGCACGTCGCCGCGGAAGTGCAGCGCCGTGACGGTGTCGACGTGGGCTTGCAGCGTGAAGAGGGGACACTCGTTCATCGTGCCCGGAAGCGGCTCCGCCGGGCGGGACTCAGGGTCATCGAACGCGATGGCCGACTCGCCGTCGTCGTCGTCATCGGAATCGGAATCGGAATCGGCGGAATCGCGCTCGTCCGGCTGCCGCCTCCTTCTCGCGCCCTTCCGCCCCCCCCGTCCGCCGCTGAAGAGGCTGCTGTGGGGGTCATACTGGGCCCGGCTCAGGTCCCACAGCCGGATGGTGGCGTCCATCGATCCGGTCGCCACGATGTTATCCTCGATCTGGACGACCCGGACGGACGCGGCGTGGCCCTCGAGCAGGCCGATGCAGCGGCCCGCGTTGAGGTCCCAGACCCGGACGGTGTCGTCGAGCGAGGACGTGACCATGGTGCCGAAGGGGGTGTCAAAGTCCAGCGAGGTGATCGAGTCGGCGTGGGCGCCGATCTCGCGGATGGCCGTGCCGGGCTCGTAGTGCTCGCGCAGGACCGGCATGGACTTGCGGCGCATGATGCTGCGCCTGCGGCCGCGCGACGACGTGCTCGACCCGGACGGTATCTTCTCGTAGATAGATTGCGACATGAAGCCAGAGTCGTCATGGTCGGCGTCGGTCGGGGTCGCGGTGGCGGCGGCCTCGGAGTGCTCCTCGTCGTCGAGGAGCACCTGGGCCGCCTCGGCGCGGTGCTCAAGCTCGACGACTGAGAGACTAGGTGAGCAGGGGGGCAGGGAGCAAGGGGAAGAGGGTAGGGAGGTGAAGAATGAGGGCGGGGGGGGCGAAGAATGAGGGCGGGGGGTAGGGGACGAAGAATGAGGGACGCCAAATGAGGGGGAGAAGGAACCGCTCACTGTCGTGCTCCAGCACGGTCTCTTCCTGCTCGAGGTCGGCGAGTCGGTCCAGTATGATGTTGCGCATCCCGTGGAGGTTGGCGATCTTGGTATCAATGTCGCGGATCTCGCAGCTGGACATGTTCTTCCGGATGCCCAGCATCTCGAGCTCGTGCATCATGCTCTCGCGCTCCTGGTTCAGCCAGTCGAGCTTGTTGCGCGCCCCCGCCGGACTCGCGTCTTCCAGCAGCCGGCGCCCCCGTGACACACGCCGGCGGCCTCGGCCCCTGCCGTTTGCGCCGGCGCCGGCAGCTCCTGGTGCCCCGGGAGTCTTACCGCCGCCGCCGCCGCCATCGTCGCCTCCCAGGTCCGGGTGAGTGGCCCGGAAGGCCTGGAAGAGCGAATACGAGTTGTTGGCGTCGGGGATGTTGGCGAGGAGCTCGTCCGAGACGTGGGTGAGGGCGCGGTGGGAGATCTCGGAAGTCGAGAGGCTGGCCCGGACAATGTCGCGCGGGGTGGTGCGGGCCATGGAGAACATGCTGCGCTGGATGGTGGGGCGCTGCAGCTGCTTGTGGACCTCGGCCATGGCGGCCTGGTAGTGAGGGCTCGAGATGGGATCCGACAGCGGGCCCATGAGCTGGCTGGCCGTGGCCGTGACCTTGCGGCCAAAGGCCTCGAGCCCTCGAGTCTGGGGGTGGGACGAGGCTGAGCTCAGCATCGCGCATCGGCAGGGTGAAGGGAATGAGAGGCAGGCATCAAGACAGGATCGAGAAGAGGACGGTGGCGGCGGCAGCGGCGGCAGCGGCGGTAGCGACGGTAGCGGGCAGGTGGGTACAGATCTGGCCGGGGCCGCCGTGTGGGTTCCGGCTGACGATTAGGATGCAGCCGATGGCTGATGACTTGTGCATGGGTGTAGGTATGTGGTGTGTGTGACGACGACGGCGATGGCGCGCGGTCGACAGCAGAAGCTGTCTTGATTTGTTTGCCGAGGATGGAGGGGGCGGGGTGGGAGGGAGGACGGAGGGCGCACACGACCGATGATGCGCACGGTGTCAGGGTCCCGGGGGACAGGGGGGACGTGAAAAAATGAAAATATCAATCAAGGGAAAGAAAAGGAAAAAAATATTCCGCGCTGCGACTAACCGTCATCAGGGAGGGCGAGCCAAGCGGCTCCTCGCCAGGGAGCGCCTCGTCGTCGAATTCATAGTGCTGGTCCAGGTCTGGGTCTGGCATGATCATGGCGAGCCCTGTACCGCCCCCTCTTCTTCGCCCCCTCTCTCCCTTCCTGCGGATGTGGCGGCCGGGGGGGGATTAGGTTCGCGACATGAGCAAGAATACCAGCAGGCACGCAGATATCAACACGAGCGCCCACGCCCACGGACACAGACCCGCACGGTTACGAAGGGGGAAAAAAATACAGTAGCATCGGCTTTTCGGTAGGTGGCGGGGGTGGATGCCCAAGTGAGAAAAGTCGAGATGCGGGTCGGGCTTGGGCACCTGGAACTGGCCTGGGCACCTGGAACTGGCAGGGGTGGGGCCGGACACTGGTAAACCAATGCGCTCTCGGACATGGCTCGGATGGCAGGCTGGACTGTCAAACTTATATGCTCTTGCACCTTGCTCGGATTCGCTCGCCGGGCTGGACACTGGCAAACCCATGGGCTCTTGCGCACTGCTCGGAGTCGCTCAGAATCGCGGGCCCGCCAGCCGCTGCCGTGCTCCGGAGCCAATCCCCCGAGAAACGTACCCTTCGGACGAGACTGTGAGACGCGGGATAGCCAATCCGGTCCATGGCCACGTTACAGCAATAGCACTGAGCGACTTGCGACCCTGCTGACCTGCTGCCGGAAGACGGCAACCGCAGCGCAGAACATAGGCGCTTCCCGGGAACGGTCACGTGAGAGTGGCCCCCTGCGCTGCGGTATCGGCCCCGCCTAGTCCATGAGTCAATTAAGATAAATTCTCCGTGTTGGCTATTCTCACGCCCAGGTCGATATACGATAATCAACATAGATCGATTCGGCCCCTCTCTCTCACTCTCGCTGTGCTACGGCATGGATTCCCTGATCGACCTCACTGATACCTCCAAGGCTCTGGACCTGAGCCGCATTCGGTTCCAGCTAGTGTATGCAGACCCATCCGGACGGGTGCCCGGCCAGACCAGGCCAGATCAGCCCAGCTCAGCTTGGACCCATCATGTACATGAGAGCTGATCGCTGACCCATCTCATCACCCCCCAGCCGGCTCGAAGACACCATCACCTTCCACCTCATCGAGCGCGCCCAGTTCGGGCTTCACAAGAACATCTACATCCCCGGCGCCGTGTCGATCCCGGACACGAGCCTGAGCCTGCTGGACTGGTACCTGCGCGAGCAGGAGGCGCTGCAGTCGCTGATCCGCCGCTACGAGGCGCCGGACGAGAACCCCTACTTCCCAGACGCGGTCCGGGCGCCGATCCTGCGCCCGCTCGACTACCCGGTCGTGCTGCACCCCAACACCGTCATCGTCAACGACAAGATCAAGCGGTTCTACATCGACGACTTTTTGCCGGCCGTGTGCCCGGACTTTGGCGGCCGCGGCGACCGGGGCGAGTCGCAGGAGAACTACGGATCCGCGGCGACCTGCGATATCACGTGCCTGCAGGCGCTGTCGCGGCGGATCCACTTTGGCAAGTTTGTGGCCGAGTCCAAGTTCCGGTCCGACCCGGACGGGTATTCGAGCCTGATCCGGGCCGGAGACCGGGCCGGCATTGCCCAGTCGATCACGAATCTGGCGGTGGAGCAGAACGTGCTGGACCGGCTCCGGGTCAAGGTGATGACGTACGGCCGAGACCCGTCCACAAACGGACTCGCCGGGGCCCACGCCAAGATCAACGCCGATGCGGTCGTGGCCATGTACCGGAACTTTGTGATCCCGCTGACCAAGGAGGTCGAGGTCGAGTACCTGATGCAGCGCCTGCACCCGGGAGCGCACGCGTGAGAAGAGAGTGGCGGGAGAAATACAAAATTAAAAAGGCGGACGGTCGAACGGATAAATGACCCGGCCGTGGACGCGATGCCCCCCGATCGCTGATCACGGCGCCTGCTCTCGGCCGGCCGACGGCGCCGGCAGATAGTCGCAGATGGCCTGCACGGCGGCAGGGAACTTGGCGGCTTCGATGAGCATCATGTGGCCCTGGGTCCGGATGCCCATCTCGTGGAAGGCGCGCTTCGCGTCGGCGGTGGCCTCGGCCTCCTTGATGTAGCTGAACCCCCCGTGCGCGATCCCGTGCCTGGCCAGGACCTCGTCCTCGGGGTGGAAGTAGAAGGTGGCCAGGGCCTCGGCTCCCGGCGGGCCCCCACCGGCCCTGACCCGGGCCCGCGCCTTCTTGCGCCTCGGCTTCTCGGCCGGGTCGGCATCCAAGGCCGAGGCGACCTCGGTATACGTCTTGGACAGCAGTAGCCAATGGGTGAACTGGTACGGCTCGCCGTCCTCAACCGCGGCCTCGACCTCCTCCAGCAGCATCGAGTACATGGGCGGGCTGATCTCGGACGGCATGTTGATCAGCCGGTCCGAGAGGACGATGCCGACGCGAGAGGCCCCGGCCCCTGCGGCCCCTCTGGCCCCTCCGGCCCCGCCGGCCCCGCCGG
>JAOYNC020147020.1:0-19792 GCA_025802115.2 Bertia moriformis
CCCGCCGTCGCCGGCTGCCTCGATACCGCCCCCCCCCGCCCCCGCCAGGTAGTCAGCCCGAAGTGCTCAAGTTCCACCGGTGGCAGCGGAGAAGCACCCGCTTGGAGGGTGGCAAGTCTTGCGCGTCGCACCAGTTGGCCATCTGGACGCCGGCGTGGGGGGCTGGTGGACGTCTGTCGTGCAGCGAAGGGCTCCCTTCGTCCGATGTATTCTCGACTGTCTCCCGCCATCTTACAAGTCAGTACCTCGCGCGGGCGGGCGGGGTCGGGCGGGGTCGAGCGGAGCTCGCAGAGTATGGCATATGGAACGTGCTGAGGTGGGTTCCCAAGTAATTAGCCAGTTGCCATACAGGCGCGCTCCGATAGCGATCACATCATCATCACTGGTTTCTGTCTAGCCGGGTGTCGATTTTCTTCTACTATGAGGGGGAGTTTCATTTCATTGTTCCCATTACTGTTTTCTTCCCTCCGTCTATCCACTCTGTTGTCTTACGGTCAAGCTGACAGCGCGGTGTCTAGGGTGGTGGGGGCGAGCCGACTGGTCGGATCAGACGGCCATGTCGCTGTTGCTGCTGCTGCTGCTCCTCGCTGTCTCGTCTGGTGTCTGGTCGGCTTATATAGCGCTCGACGCGGAGTCCTCCCCGCTGCTGTTGTTCTCGCCGTCCCTGGTGTGCTCCTCGTCGCGCCCCTTGATGATGCGGATCCTTCCTCGCAGGTCCCAGCCGCTGCTGTCGCCGTCGCCGCCGAGCTGATACTGCTCCTGGTGCATATTGGCAAGCATCACGCGGGCCCGGTCGGTTGAAAAGCTGTAGTCGCGAGCAATCCGGCTGCAGAGCAGGCTGACCTGGTACTGCCACTCCGCCCGGTATCCACTCACCCACCCGTGGTGCTCGCCCCATTTCTTAGACGCCTCGGTGGCGGCATCGAAATCCAGACTGTTGATCCGGCGGAGGTCACTTCCGGGCACCGTATCCACACAGCGCCGCCCCAGCACCACGAGGTCCCGCTGGACGGTCTCGAGAACCTGCAGGAACGTCTCAGCCACAGCGCGTCGCATCGCCAGGGCGGGTTGCCCCGCAAGCGAGGCTTCCTCCTGATCCCGCTGCTTCTCGGTCGTCGCTCTCTCCGACGCGCTGTCATGGCGCAGAAGCGCGGTGGCGCACCGGGCGGCCCTCTTGGCGGATTTGTAGGACACTTTGGCCCGTGTGGCCGTTTGTCGAAGCCGCAGGGTGACGGTCTGTATCGCCTGCTCCAGCAGGTCGCCGGATTCTTGAGCAGCATCTATCGGCATGCGCTCCGTGCTCAGCTGGGTGGATGCCGAGTCATCCTTGGCGAGCAGGGTTGGATTGCGGAGCTCTTGTTCGGCCCGGGCTTGCCTCACCACCGTGTCGACATGATGCCTCGCGGCCAGCTCGAGCGACTTGAAGGCGGGCCCCACCTGCTTGAGGTACCGTCGAATCTCGACCGCGTTCCCAAACAAGACCCAGAGGTTGAATACCAGATCCAGGCTCTCGTGCCGGACTCGCTCGCTGAGGGGGGCCGAAGCATCCTCCTCCAGAAGGGTGACCCGCCCAATCTCGGCCATTTCGTGCACGGCGACAACCCAGGGCATGAGCATCCTGCTCTCGGGGAGGCCATGGTCGCTGGCCCACGTGAGGACCAGTTCGATCTCATTCTTGCCATCGGGCCCAGAGACCCGGGTGGACCTGAGAATGCTGACTGCCGGATCGGCAGCGAGGTCGGAACGCCTCCTCCGGCGACTGGTGGGCGTGGGCTTCTCTTCGGCCGCCAAAGCCGCCGACAGCTCGGCAGCAAATGTGATTTTGCGCGGGCCCGAAGAAGTAGTAGTAAGAGGAGGAGGAGGCGAAGAGGACGAGGAAGAGGTAGTGGTATCGGCCGGGCCCTGCCGCCTGGAGGGGAACGAGGGCTTGGGAGCATACGCCGTGTCGTCGGGGGCGGCAAAGTCGGCCACCAAGTGGTTGATGAACATGGGGATCTCGCGCTCAAGATCGGCGAGGTCCGCCTCCTTGTCGTGCTGCCCCTCCTCCTCCCGTTCTTGGCACATCGGGTGGGGGCTATGCTGGCCTTGGGCCCGGGCGTTGGCCTCATACAGGTACGAGGCCGCCAATTCGATCGCGGCCGCCGATAGGTTGATCCTGGTGGGCATGATGCTTGCTGGGGGGGGGGCGAGCAGCCGAACCGAGCTGCTAAAAGGACGTCTTTGGACAAAAGTAACCGTCAGTGGCCGGATGACGAGTGCCAGACTCGGGTTCGTAGAGAGCCTTCCGTGTATGCAGGGGATATCGTACCGATGACCAGTTGGAGGAAATTCCGAATCGAGACAAAATTTAGAGCCGGCGCGTCAGTTGCGAGAGCTTGGGTTATGCGGGTTAGGTACTAGCCGCGACGCGACCGATTAAGGATCCGTGGGTTGGAAGTAGGGTGCAAGAACGATATGATTGTGAGGGCCGAGGATGCAGTTTATATATGGCTCCGGGTGTGCGCGTGACTCTCTCACTGCGCTACTGCTGTTCAGTGCCCAGCCATGGCTGCTGTTCACAGCCCAACCGCGGCTGGGGCAATGACCCAACCCAATTCGAGGGGGGATTACGGTCGCGTGCCGTCAAAGGAAGAGCGAGCGCTATTCAGCTTCCTCTGTGCAGCCTTGTCGGTTAGGCTGTCGGTATTGTCGACATGTAACTCTGCTGACGGCGCGGTTCGGTAATAACTCACTTTGGAATCAAGGCCCAAGGCTACGGAGTTCTTATGACTGGTCAAGTAGTCAATCTGTGAAAGGCAGAGTGTACCACTCCGCCCAGGCAGCGAGCTGGTTACGCGACTGGATCGCTTATTCACGAGACCCAAGCTTGGAAAGGAAGGAGAGCATTACAGTACGGCATCTATCTTCTAACTGGCGCGGCTAATTGATACATATGAGAAATGCCAGCCCGACTGGATGCTCGTCACGGGCTGCGTCTCGTCCACGTATGCCGGGAATAGCCTCTCACTGTCATACCTATTTTGTAACACGACCAGGCCCGGCGTAGCGAGAGTGTAGGTCCCGCCGGCATGGACTGCCCACACCTGAAAGGGTCCATCATAGTATGGCTCCTGCTTGTTGGCTGGCTCCGGCACGTGGAGCACCCAGTCACAGGGAAATCCGGGACAGAGGGGAAGCTCAGGTGATGGTGATTACTGGTCAAGCGACCCGCCGGAATCTCCATCTACTAGCTGATATCTGGTAATGAGTTCCACCGCGGCCTCTACTATCTGTATCATGGCCAAGCTACCCGATGAAACAGCCGAATTCCTTCTCCATATTCTTCGCACGACGGCACTTTTCGGTCTGCGTCAATCGGCACTTGCATGAGCTCAAAGTATCTCGTAATATCTTAGGGTGACGGCTCTGTCGCAGGATATAGATCCCGAGCAGCCCCCGTAATAGGATTCTGCACGGTGGCCTCGGAGTATTGGCCCGCTGATCGAGTGAAGTGACCTTTTATCAGGTATAGCTTTGCGCTGACGAAAATGGCGATGTTGTTTATCTCTGACGCGCGTCTTTGAGGTCGGGTGGGTCGTTACTAGCGAGTCCGAGTCCTAGGGTGGCAGGGAGGCCGCCTTCTCAATGCTTACTTCCGTATGGGATGCCTCTCTGGGAGACTGCTCAACCCGGGCCTCTTGTTCCCATTGGCCTTATCACATCTGCCAGTGTCAGACTTTCTATGCGGGTCCCGCCGATTCCTTTTAAGCGCCCCCTTTATGTATCATTAGCTCGGGGTCACTTACCGGCGAGTTGGTGCGGCTTAGGTTGGAAATCAGGCTTATTTATAGGGGTTGACCCGGGGGTCAGCCCAGTCGACACCTGATCCTTCCGCAACGGCCACCACGTCAACGCGGCGTGGGGCGTACTTAGTCAGGATCGCGTCCTGGGTCCAGTTGTCGCTCAATTCCCGTCGCACAAGTGCCCGTTCATCCGCCATGCCCATCTTCCGCCGCGTTGACTCTGTCGCAGCTAACCTTTTCACTGCCGTCTCGGAATTGCTCATGAAGACCTCCAGGCGATGCCGTAGCACGGCATCGCCGGCAAGCATGGCCGCTTGTGAAGTGCTCTCCATGGCACAAACGATCGCCAGTTTCAGATACCGGTCCAGAGGTGATACAGGGTTATAATCCGGTGGACAACCTGTGAGGATAGTAACGGTGATGGTAGAGTGTTGGAACCCCCATAGGGGGGTAGGTCAAGATATTATAAGCCGAACGAAGGTCGGATTGCTGAGTGGTCTGTCGAATAGCTATGGTAATGAGCCGAGCGCCGCGCGCCGGGCTCGAGGTGGACGCCGCAGGCGCTACCTAAACGTCAGGCGACAAGAGACGCCGAGAGTCGGGCGCCTCACGGGGCCGTAGTAGCATGAGGTTTTCGGCCATGTGCTCGCGCCTGACGCAGGTTATAGCCGACTAGCTCTACGTTATAGCAATATCCACTTCGTCTCGGCCATTACGCGGTAGTATTAGGAAGATCTTGGGTAATAGTGGAACGAAACACCGCTCCAGATAGCAGATCTGATACACAGCCATCATACAGTACCAACACATGGTCGCGCGCACTGACTGCTTGCTCGTGGTCTATTTCGTCCTATACGACACGGATCGACCCTTCAACTCCCTCGTACCACGGGTGATTACTTATACTTTTCCGGCGCGAGTACGCCAGAGACGCGCACGTCGCCTGGGAGGCCAGAACCTCGCATTAGACTTCCATGGGGACCAAGTCCGTGTGGTCCTGTGGGGGAGTCAGCATTAGGACCATCGGCACTCGGGGGGACGAGAGGACCACCAACGGTCAGGTTCTGGACGGCATGGCAACCTGGCCTTGGTGCGCCAGTTCCAATCCGACGTGCCTATCTCTCTGCCCACAAAATGGGCGACACGGAGCAAGGCTTCTTCGAACCCATCGCCGGGCGTACGCGCGAATGTGTCGGAATGGGCGATCGGGCCCCCCTCCCTCCTCGCACCCGTCTTAATGCTTGCAGGAGGCACATTCATAGCGTCTTGAGTATGGGAAACCGCATACTATGTTTCGGCCCCCGAGCGGAGCCGGCCGCAGGGGGGGCGCCGGTACTGATTCTGCTCAGATGTCGTGGGAGACTGCATTGGCGGCGGTCAGGTTATCGGGCGGGTGAAAGTGGCAGCCATGGAGCTGGCCGTGTCTTTCCGGGCCGTGACTTATTGCCCTTTGCTCTTATTGCCGGAGAACCTCTGGTGGAGAGGTAGGTTGGCGGCCGTATAGGCTGGCAATATATGGTATGGTCAGTGTGATAGGCCGCGGCCGCATGCCCTTGCATAAGTATGTGTTCGCCTATGACCGTGTCCTTGTCATCTGGGAGGGAAGCGGCCTCCTCGAGCGAGGTGGTTGCGTAGCTGGTCCGGGGTCTCTGACCAGCGGGTGGTCTCCGCATTTATCCGTCGTTGCTACCGGAAACGAGGCGGGCAGTGGATCAGCAAGGAATATCGTCTAGATACGGGAGGGACAATCTGTGTGTTCCCGGCCCTCTTTACTGCCTCTACCTGGAGACGACTTGCAAGGCTGTTGGCAACTGGTATGTATTCGGAGGAGGGAGGAAATAAAAGGATCTAGCAGGCGTGAGACGTCAGCCTTGCCACTACGCAATCAAGCGTGACCTGTCAATTAGGTCGCCGTCAAAGCCGCATTACGGTTCTGGGGACATGTACTAAGGTGATATGAGCCCAGCTAGTCAACGCGTGTCAGAATCTTTGGTCGCTCTCGCTCGGGCAATCGGCTGGTGGCTGTGCGCTGTTGGCTGGGGTCAATGAGCAATGAGGACAGACAAGCCTGATGCAGAGTGGCGGCCAGATGACACATATGATCCACCCCGAGCGAACTCCTCACTTGCATCTCCATGCCTCTTTCTGGTGAGTTACAATGTGAAAAATGACCCCTCGTGCTCCACCACCCCTCGAGACATCATGGTGCGGCCCTCTTCCATCGCCGCCTCCACGGCACGTCGGCCATTGCTTGCCGTTGCCGGAGTGGGCGTCGAAGAACCGAGGGACGAGGCTGGCGAACTGGGGCTCGGGCCAGCAGGTCTGATCGACCGCCACCCAGTATGTACAGTGGTTATGGCGGGTTTGACCCAGGTTGTGCCCTACGTGCCGGTGTTCATTGCCTCGGGCGTCACGAGGATGACCGACGCCGTGTCTGGGGCCACGGCCGAAGAGCTGGGCAGACTCACTGCTATCAGGCTCCAAACGTTGTTCGCACTTCGCCACCGCCATTCGGCTGCCGTCATTTCTCAAGGACGAGTCACCAGCACCAGTTGTAAGGGTTCTATGGGCGGTCATGCGAGTCCGGTGCGTAATGGTCGGATAGCCATCTTGAGATTTGATCCCTATGGTGATCGGAATGCTGTGAATGTCTGAGTCTGCTGGCGCGGGTAAGGGCTCGGCGTCGCTGAATAACGGAAACAGTGGTATGGTAATCTCTTGTTGAAAATACAAATCCGGAAACAGTGAGTGATATTACACTGGCCCTTAGGGTTCCCCCCAGCGCGCCCAGGTAGCCGCGCGCCTGGCGCCTCCCGATAGCCAGTGCCCCACCATTGCACGCAGTGCGCCCGCCCATGCCTGAGTATCCTCAGAGGGCCCTGGGGCCTATCACAGGAGAAGACCCATGTCGCGTCCAAGGGGAAGCACGCCATCCTCCGTACTGGTGTTGCCGGACAGGTGATCTGATGAGACTGAGCTGATGAGGTGGCGAGCTGATCAGGGATGACTAGGCCACTGTGAACGATATGGGATGGATTCATGTATCGTCGTCGCAGCCCATCGTGCGTGTCTGGATGAGACTCCGCTCAACCAGCAGGGCCAACCCGGCCACTCCTTCCCCGCTCACATCCTGCTCGAGTGGGGCCTGTCTATAGGTAGGCCCTTCGATGGCCTCCTTCGGATATCTCGGAAATGGTAATGCGTCAACGACATTGTGCGAAGGCGGGATAGGTAAGCCGACCACGCCAGGAGGGCGGTTGTGCCAAAATTGGCGCGGCTCCTGCCACGGCAATTATCACACCGGAACGGCCGACGTCTCGACCCTGCCTTATAGAAGATTCTGTAACCGGCTGATTCACCGCCCTGCTGCTTGCTGGGGCAAGACTGCTTGATGGGCTGATCAGTCACACGGGGGAGGCATGGAATGACAATCACTCGACGAGCGTGGGTTGCCGTGGCCGCCGGAGTGGCTGCTGCCAAGCGAGTGTTTCTCTCTCTGGGCATTGCACTGCGGGGGGGCTCTGACTGCAGAGGGCGGCCAGCAGCCGGGCTTTTGGCCGCATTTTGGGTCTGACGATAGGCCAGACCGCCAGGCAGAGCAACCGGTTGGACGCAAACCGAGATCGGAGATGACTCTGTCGTCTGGCTGGCTTGCTGGCTGTTGACTCATTTGGTTTCCCGCCATGGCTCTGCCTGCGCCCCTGCTTCCCGACAGATTCCACCGACCGGAATCCTTTGCTACGATTGAGATTATTTGCTGGAGTGGGGACCCCAACTGGAGCAGGGACGACGGACCCTGGACGAGACAGACCAAGGCGAGAGGTGGCCCATACAGGCCGGATTGGCCACGACGGAGCGAAACAGCCCGGCACGAGGCGAGTGGGGACGACAGACTGGGCACTGCGAGCGAGATGGAGGCAACCCGGATACGGCGAGCGAGATGGGGACAATACCGGCGAGAACCGATAACACAGTGAGCGCGCGAGACAGGATCACACGGAGTGAGATTGGATTGGACGGGGCCGCGAAATGAGGTCAGACGGGGACGAGTGCAAGTCGGCCGGCCCGGGGACGCGTGTCAGCCACGACATGTGTTGGGCCTAAACACAAATGAGGTCCCGGGGATGCGAACCCGGGGATGAGGACCCGGGGGCCAGGGCCCGGGGGATGAAAATCCCAGAGCTATAGACCCGCACATAAGGATTCGAGCATGTGGGCCCGCCCGAGGATGAGAATCCGAGGCGATGCTCACCTGTCGGACCCAACATAAGCGTCCACATCCACACCCACGCGTCTAGACCCCCTACCATCCCGCCAGTCCTGGTCGTATCCCTTTCATTTCTTCCCCAAATACGCCGCGTAGCCAACATCCCCAAGCTCGCCCGCCTTGGCCTCCACCTCCAGCTCCATCTTCCTCATGTACTCCACCATCTTCTCCCGGTATTCGGGGCAGAACGAGCCGAGGATTCGAATCGCCAGCAGAGCGGCGTTGGTCGAGTTGTTGATGCCTACTGTGGCGGTGGGGATCCCCCGCTGGTATCTTGCTGTCAGCAGAGGAGGGCCGGCAGGCCGGTTGGATAGATGCGGCACGGCGCCGCGGCTGCCGACTTACCGGCATCTGAACAATACTGAGAAGGCTATCTAGCCCATCAAGGTGTGTCGCCTTAACCGGGACCCCGATTACGGGCACCGTCGTTTCCGACGCAAGCATTCCGGGGAGGTGGGCCGCGCCGCCGGCTATTATAATATCAGTATCATCTGCGCGATATGGTGGGACGGCGTGGCTTACCTGCTGCGATTAACACCTTGACGCCGCGCGCCGCGGCCGAGCTGGCAAGCTCGGCCATCCGCTTAGGCGTTCGATGGGCTGATGTTATCGTATAATCGTATGGGACCCCAAATTCTTCCAGCACATCCAGACCAGCCCGGAGCACGGAGAGGTCCGAGTCCGAGCCCATAGTTACCACCACTAGCGGGGCTTCCTTGTTCCGAGAGCTTGTCCTGGCCGTAGGACCATCGACCGGTAGGGCCATGGGTGTAGCCGCCTGGAGACGCTCCAGCCGGATCATCTGGGCGGCAGTGATAAATTCGCGAGCCATCTCCTCCAGCGGCAACTCTCGCGCCTTCAACGTGGTCGTCAGCGTTATGTGGCCGATCTTGCGATTTGGCCTCGAGTCCTTGCCGTAAAGGTGGAGGTACACATCCATATCGTGCGACGGGCCTGATTCTGCAAGCTCAACGAGGCGCTGGTGAGAATCGGGCTCTGCCCCGCCGAGTATGTTGATCATTAATGCCTGCGATACTCTGGGCCTTAGAGAGATGGCGGCGCCTAGCAAGGGCGGTGTATAAACCGGAAGGTCCAGGATGGAGTAGAGCTGTGCTTTGAACTGTGACATGTACGGCATAGCCTCAATGCTGCGGCCGAATACGGCATTATAATCAGTAAGACGTTATAGGCAGTACAGGCCAGTACATACCTCAGATGGCCAGAGTTATGTGGACGGGGCGCGACCTCGTTGACAACCATCGATCCTGGCCAGTAATTGTACGATGATTAGCCCAGTTCACGGTTAGAATAGCAGCAGTAGGAGAGATCCGACCCGTACCGTCTTCGAGGAGAAACATCTCGACCGCAAACACGCCTCTGCCCCAGAGACTAGCGACCGTCCTCCCAGCAAGGTCCTGCGCCTGCTTGCAGACCTCGACCGGGACGCGCCGCGGCGGCATGTATACCAGGCTGCAGATGCTGTCCTCGTGCACTGTCTCGACGGCGTCATATGGATACAGGCCCCTTAGTACGCCGTTCTCGTCCTCGGTACGTATAACCACGACCGATAGCTCGGTCCTGAACGGTATCCACTTCTCGGCGTAGAGACCCCGGTTGCGACCCAGCGACGAGGCTAGGCTCGCAAAGTCGTCCTGGCCGGACACTTTTACGTTTCCCCGCCCGTCGTAGGAGTCCTTTATAGCTTTGACCATAAACGGGAACCCAAACCGCTCCGCCGCTAGTCTTAAGGACTCCTCTAGGGCGGCGTCGCCGGCCCCGAGGGCCATCTGGTGGGCGACGGGGATCTTGTGGGTCCAGAAGTGCTCCTTCTGGTCGAACTTGTTCTGGATCAGCCGTAGCGTCTTCCAGCTAGGGTGGACCGGCACTTTGCGGGGGACCCCTCTGGTGGCGATTTCCTCAAGCACGTCGACGTCGACATGCTCCGTCTCCACGGTCAGCACGTCGCAGCGACGTGCTAGCTCACAGATCTTTTCCGGGTCCTTGAAGGAGCCCACTATGTTCTTGGCGTTGGGGTTGACCTGGGCGGCGGGGCAGGATGCCTGGTCGAGCACGACGATCTCGATGCCGAGGGGCCCTGCGGCCTCGCATAGCATGCGACCCAGCTGGCCTGGAAGGGAGGGACGGGAGCCGGTTAGCATGATGGCGACGGTGGCGATACTGTTTCTGGAGCGAGAGAAGACGTACCTCCGCCGAGGAGTCCAATTGTGAGCTTTCTGCCCATGTTTAGTGGGATCCTGAGGCCGACGTTGGAGTCGCGAGATCAGCTAATGCGACATGGGAGATGCGGCCACAATTGTTGAAGAGTAAAAACTCTGCAGGCGTAAACTGGCGCTGGCTGGGGCTGGGGCGGGGGCGGGGTGTCATGGGCGCTGTGGGCGGGCGCTGTGGGTGCCGTAGGAGTTCCAGCGCATGTGCTGGCCTGCCTGCCTGCCTGCCTGCCTGCCATGCTTGCCCGTCTCGTTGTGTGGTGGAGCGCCTGCGCTGGGGGGTGGAAGCATCGCTAGCGGCGCTGCGACCGCTGCCCTGAGCCCGCGGGGGGAGACCTGCCCCTAGCAAGCAGTAGATACCTAGCTAATTCTATCCCGTTCCCGACATTTGTAAACGACTGCGGGGACCGCAGGGGCCGCGGGGGCTACGGAGGTAGACAAGGCCGCCCCGACGGTGATCCTAGGCGCCTACTGAAGCCGCCCGCATCGCTGCCGTGTTTCGATTCGAGTAGCGACAGCAGCAGCGACAGTGGCAGTAGCAGCGGCCGAGGCAACAGCAAAGGCGGCAGCGGCAGCGACACCATTAGTGTCGATTACGATGCTCTCGCGTCTGTTCCCGGCCATGACGGTGATGCAGAAGCTGTCCCTGCCCATAGTTTTATTTTTATCCCCCTACATAGCTGACTCAGCTAATTGTGTCATATGTAGGTCCAGGTCCAGGTCCAGGCCACAGCTGCAGGCAGGTAACTAACACAGGAACGGCGGGGCAGCTGCCGTCCGTCCGACTTGCCGTTATTATCTTCGTTAGTATCCTCATCGTCGTCGTCGTTATGTTGATGGTCAGTAAGGGTAGTATTCTCGTCGTCGTCTTTATCGTGGTTATCGTCGTTACTATTATTATTATTATCATCGTTACGAGCCGGATAGCGCGCGCGTATATATAGTTCCCTACTGCTCGCAATTAGCGCGGGCTCGGACTCGCTGAAGACGGGATAACCTCATGATAGGTTGAAGTAGGAGGGGCACTCGAAGTGATGATCCTTTATCTTCTCGTAGTCCTACTGCAGCTCCTTACCCCTCATCATTAGTTCCCCCGCTGCCCCCGCCAGCTTTGTTCCGAGTCAGACTGAGCCTGCACGATAAGCCCGGTCCCTTGTCATGCTCAATATGCCCCCGACAGCTTCGCTCTTCATCAGATCCAACCCGCCTCGACCAATCCTTTCGTCAGACTCGAAAAATTCTCCCGTCTGACTCTTTCGTCAGACTCAACAGATCCTCTCACCAGACCCAACGTGTCTCCGACAGCTGACTTGTCACCACGCTCAATTCGGCCACCGAACTGCACCATCATCGCCGCCGCGGCCCCCAATAGCCTCTTAACTCCGATCAGCTCCCCCCCCCATACACGTGCGTGCCAAGACAGGGGGGGATATGGGGTCGATCACCGTCCGGTCGGAATACCCAATGGGCAGCCTGCCGCCTGAGGAAATATGCGCAAGCACACATCCATCCCGCTCACCGCCATCGCACGCGCCCGGCTGCTTGGCCATGATGGCACAGGACTGGGATCGTGGCTATGCACTGACTGACCACTGCGACGCTGACTGGCCACTGCGACCGAAGCCGGATTATCCCCGGACGATGGGCTGCTCTCCGCAGGAGGTATAAGACCCCGTGTCGGCTCCCCCTCCGGTCAGCCAGCTCGACCGACATCCCTCCACGCTCCCGCGCATACACCCACACGAACAGCGACAAGGAAACCGAGCAATGGCCGCCTGCGCAGACAAGTCAACGCCGCATATGCCCCGGGCCGGGCTCGCCCGCGACGGCTACTCGAGGGAGGATGAGGCCACGGCCACGTGCTACTGCGGCGCCGTGCAGCTGGCATTCGTAAGGCCCCTCTCTAAGCGATAGATCCATACAGACCGCTTACCAGTGGTCTCCCGCCCGGGCCGACCAGCCACCGTCGGGCCCCGCGATAGAACACGTTTTCGCCTGCCACTGCACCGACTGCCACAAGATCACAGGCTCCATGTTCGCGACTGGGTTCGCGGTGCGCGACTCGCACCTGAAGCACCTCCGGGGGCGCGAGAACCTCAAGGCCTTCAGCCAGCACGAGACCATCGGCTCCGGAGCGGTCATGACCAACCACTTCTGCTCCACTTGCGGTACCCTCATGTACCGCACCGGCGCTTCGATACCTGGTCTGAGTGTCCTTCGCGTCGGCACAATCGACGACTTTGGCCTACACGAGACTCTGTTTCGGCCCCAAGCAGAGTTCTATACCAAGGATCGGTCTGGTTGGGTTTGCGCCCTGGAGGGGGTCGCGCAGTTTGAGCAAATGCCCCCCGGAATATCGGAGCCAAAGAAGGCGGCCAAGCAGCCCGAGCGTCTGCCCTCGGATGCGGTGGGGTCGGAAGGGGCCACGAAGGAGTAGCGGGATCGGAGGTGCGGTTTGAGCGCGGGGGGCACGAGCATTGGGAAGGGGGGAGATAGAAATCGGATGGGCCGAAGCGTACAGAGGACAAGCCGCCTACGGGGAGCTGAAGGGAATGGAATGTGTTGGCAGCAGACCGGACTGGCGGTGGAGGGGTCCGAGAGGATGATTCTGGTTGCTGATTACTGGTTGTCGGTTGCTGGTTGCTGGTTGCTGGTCAGAGATGGGAGCAGTGGTCGACAACGATTCGCAGCTCAGCCGACAGCTTGCTGGATACAGAAATCAGTTAACAGTTGACAGAATTGGGGATAGACTCGAAGAGAAAACAGGGATGCCGCCTATCTTACTGTGAAGGATTAAGCGAATGGACAATCTCAAAATAGCACCCGGCGAGTAATAAACAAATGAATGCCGTATGGCTGGCCAATACAATGCGACACTGTCGTCGCACTCCGCAGCCATATCAATCCAAAGGAGAGGGGTATCCACTCACACCCCTCTCATCCTCTCCCCCCTTCCCCGTCTCTCCCCTCGATCCCTCGGTCACCTGTATCCTCCCCCTCTCAATTCCTCAATTATACGGCCGTCGGCCTGCTAGACTCCCCTCCTTGACCGCTTCCACCGCCAACTGTACCGGCGTCGGCACTCGCGCTCGCGCCGGCCGCCGCCTCTCCTCCGCCCCTGCCACCATCGCCAACACCATCGTCACCTCCACCATCACCATCACTATCACCACCACCACCATCACGACCACCGCCACTATGACCACCACCACTATGACCGTCGCGGACGCGGCCGCTGCCCATGAATATCTTGACTGCCTTCTTCGGGTGCTCCAGCGCCTCGGTCGTCTTCTCGATCTTCCCCATGTACCGAATGTCCCCATCAGGGCCGACCTCGCGCTCCATCTCATCGAGGTTGCTCGTAGAGCTCAGACTGTTCGGACTGTGGCTGCTGTTGGGTACCATGTTGATCTGGGCGCCCTCCTTCTTCTTCGCCTCCTTCTGTTGCTTCTTCATGTCCTTGAGCTTCTTGTCCTCCCAGTGCATCGCCACGATACCGAGGCCCGGCAGGTTCGCCTCGAGGAAGGTCTTGAGCTGCGGCAGGATCGACTTGTCGGGCCGGTACGTGCCCGAGTCGTTGTCGATGATGAGCTGGTAGTACGACGGGTCCGGGGGCGGGGCCTCGACGGGCGGCCCGCCGTCCAGGTGCGGGACGGGCGGGTGGGTCGCCTCTGCCGGGTCGGGCGAGTCGGACGCGTTGGGCCGGGCGAAGCGGCGGATGAAGAACTCGCCGGAGCAGGCGATGTAGGTGGCCACGTCGCTGTGCATGGTGTGTTTGCTCAGGAGGTCGATGCCGAACTCGCCGCCGGTCTCGCAGAAGCGCAGCATGCCGTCAAGGGTCAGGACGTAGGTGAAGGTGCGGCAGCCCTGGTCGAAGTGGGCTAGCCGGAGGAACAGCACCGACGCCTCATGCGAGCGGGGCTCGAACAGGGCACGCTCCGTGGTCTTATCACAGTTGTAGACGCGCTGGTGCTGTTTGTGCAGGGCGACATTGAGGATCTTGCCGGAGATTCCGCGGCGCGAGAACATGGACCCGATGATAGGACGGAACTCGACGTAGCGGTGGTAGAGGTCGGGGGGGACCGGGCCCGAGAGCTGTATCTCGTTGGCCTGGAAGCTGGCGGGAGGCGTGTCGGGGTCAGCAATAGCAGGAGAGGGGGATGGAGGATGGGGGGGAGAAATGAGGGATGAGATACGAGGCATGAGGGCATGGGGGATGAGGGACGAGAGACGAGGAATAAGAGATCAGGGATAAGAGACGAGGGGGGAGGGAAGAGGGACGGGGGCCGCACTCATAACGCTGCGCCTTCGGTTTCCCCCCCGGCTCGACCGGGCTGTCGCCGCTGACGTCGTCGCTCTCGTGGGTGTTAACCTTGGTGCCGGCGAGGCGGCCGATCATGGGGCTGTAGTGCTTGATGAAGTAGGTGGGGCCGACGGTGTATATGTGGGCGTAGGGCGGGTCCGAGGGCCCCAGCACCTCGATGCTGACCCACAGGCTGGGCGTGAACTCGGTCTTGCTGCCGGTGAGCTTGATGCAAGCCTGCAGCGCGTACGCCCGCTTGGAGCCGACCCGCTTCTTGACGGGGAGCTCCCGGCCGGCGGGCCCCCGCCACCGGTCGGCCTCGCCACCGAGCGTGGCATCGACCCGGCCGATCTTGATGGTGACATTGCCGAGCCGGTCGTTGTGGTCCGGATAGTCCTCGTCGTAGAGGCGGCACTTGAGGTTGAACCCGGCCGCGGGCACGTTGGCGACGACCCAGGAGTCGTTCCAGTCCGGATTGTTGGTCCGGCGCCGGGTCGGGGTCAGGTAGGTCAGCTCCGGGTCCCCGGGCTGGCGGTGCGGCAGGCGGGGCGTGCGCAGGGTCGCGTGGATGAACGGGTCCGAGGTCGCGGTCGCAATGTCGGCCGGCGGGAGATTCGCGGCCCTGATGAAGCCGAACCGGACGGTCCAGCCGGGCGGGGCGTTGGGGAGCGGGGTCCGGTCGAACCCGCCCGGCGGGGGCCGTGACTTGTCCTTCAGGGCCTGGCGCGTGCTTGCGATCTTGTCCTTGAGCTCGGCGGGGGCGGAAGAGTGGTGCGCGGGGGGGTGGACGTCGTGGCCTTCGGCGGCGCCGGTGCCGTCCTCGTTGGGGCGCCGGGCCTCGCCATTTGGGACCGAGGGAGTCGAGTTGTGGTTGCCTTGCCGTTTTTCGTGCTGCTGCTGCTGCTGCGTGTCGTTGTTGGGGGCAGGTGGAGCCGATCCGGCGTGTTCGGACTGGTTCGTCTGCGGGCCCCTGTCGGCGGCTGGGGCGGCGGCGGCGGCATCGGCGGAGACATGGGCGGAGGCAGGCGCACCAGCGGTGTCGCGGCTGGCGTCCGCATCAGCCTGGACCTCGGCCGCCGGCTTCGAAGGGGACCCGGTCGCCATGGGCGCAAGAGATAGGGTGCGTGCCACCGACGGATCTGGCTTGGGCTGGGACGAAGAAGCGCAAGACAGAAAAAAAGCAAGGAGAAAGAGCAAGAACTCGGGTATCACCTAAAGCTGGATCTAGCAGCCGCCGACATCCTGCTGACGGGGAGGGCAAAAACAGGAAAAACATCCAAGGAAAGAGGAGATAAGGGAGAAATGCTGATCATGTGTTGGAGTTCAGTTCACGCGCCTGCCGAATTGCCGACTCGCCCAATTGTGTTGAGTTCGGGCGGAACCCGGGCATGCTCGCAGTCTCCAAGGGCACACACCCCCCGTAATCTCACTAGTTCAATTTCAGTAAGCAGCAGCTCCACCCCCGCTGCTGCTGGGCTGGTGCTGCTGCTGCCGCTGCCGCTTCTGCCGCTGCCGCTTCTGCCGCTGCCGCTGCTGCCGCTCTGGTCGCTGCGGGAGGGACGCGGGATGGCGGATGCGGGATGCAGAACTCGAGGAGCAAGGTAAGTAAGTAGGTGGAGTCGAGGTCTGCATGCGCGCCAAGAGACCAAGAGATTGTTTTCGCGGGGGGCCACGCGATCGACCCGACCCGCTTCCTCCACAGGGGACAGACGACAAGGTCTGTTCAGCTAGCGGAAGCGAAGACGGCCAAGCGGATGCCGAGTCCAAGTTTTGTTGTTGTTGCTGTCTGTTCTCTTACAGAAGCACGAGGTATTAATCAGACCATATCAATACACACAAGAAAAAAAACCCCACTCTTTCCAGCTATATGTTCCTGCCGGCGTGGCCTGCTGGCTTTTCCGACCACAGTTACCATAAATACCCGCCTCCTTGCATCACGACTCGAGACAGTATGTATCCAGGAAATTAACAGGATCAAAAGTCCGATCGTCTGTGCCTCAGAACGATCCCCGGATCGCCCTGATCTCTCCCCTGCGACTGCCCAGCGGACGGGCCAGCTCCAGCTCGCTGCTTTCCTCGCTGGCACGGACCTTGTGCCCGGCCAGCCTCCCACCGCCCGCACCGCTGCTACTGCCGGCGCCGCCGTCGTCTTGCTGCTGCTGCTGGCCGCGCCCACCGCTCCCGCCGGCGCCGCCGCCGCTTGTCAGCCTCACGGCGGCACCCTTGCCCCTGCGACGCTCCCAGAGGGTGCCGACTTCGTCGCATAGCGGCCGCCAGCTGGTGCTGAAGTAGATGACCGCGTTCCAGACGCCCTGCAGCGGGAGAACGAACGCGCTGGCCACGTTGAGGCCGTAGTGCACGTCGGCCGGGTACACCAGGCTGTAAACCCGGTTGATGCTGCTCGGGGTCCACGTGAAGAGGACGGAGAAGGCGAAGATGGCGCTGGTGCGCAGGTACGCCTTCTTGACCGCATCGACGCGCCGGTACTTGTGCCGGAACGTGGAGCAGAATGAGCTGACGCGCCGCCAGAGGGGCAGGCGCGAGAACATGGAGCGCTGGCGCGGCGGGTGCGTCGACGTGCACGTGGTCTCGAAGCAGGCCTGGTGATGATGGTGGTGGTGATGGTGGTGGCCGTGGCCGTGGCTGTGGCCACGTGGGTGCGGGAGCGGCCGTGACCGCACCGGCCGGATCGGCTCGTCATCGGCCTTGTTGATTGTGCCAGCCGTGGCCGTCGACGCGGACGGCGACGGGGGCGACTGGGGAGATGGGAGAGATGCCGGATCGACCGAGGCCCCCGCCACGCTTGCCGCAGTCGCCGCAGTCGCCGCAGTCGCCGCGGCCGCCCCGCTGCCAAAGACGCTGGGCAGAAGCGGGTTGGGCGTCTTGGGTCGGGAAAGGAGCATTGCCGGCTTGGGGATGGCGACTGAGAACCCGGTCGGGTGATTCACCGTCGACGAGCGCGCGCTGCCCGGGGCCGCCGCCGCCGCCGGACCGGGCGACTGTGGGGGCGTCCAGGGCGGGTTCGAGTCCGAGCTCGACACGATCTGGACCTCAGTCACGGCGGTGCCGTAGTAATCTTGTCGCGAGGTCAGGTTCTGGCAACGGAGCCCGAGTCAGCGGCGCGCCCAGACGTCTGATGTCGCGAGACAAGATCCACAACAGAGCAGACAACCGACCTTCTCGGCCGAGTCCCGGGGCTCCGATCCCCAGCACTCCTTGGGGTCCCTTCCCTGGTTGCTAAACGTCAGGTTCCGCAGCTGGTTCCGCTGGTGGAAAACGTGGCAGCCGACGGCGACGTAGATCACGGCCGAGAAGAAGATGCACACCCAGATCGGGAGGTAGTAGGTGTATATCCGCAGCGCGTTCCACTTTGGCTCAATCCAGCACCAGAGCTGCGGCCAGAGAGGCGGGGAGGACGGGGCGGTCAGTCAGCACCGCACAACGCACGACAGCCACGGCCACCTGCTGCTCCAGGTGGCCATTCGATATTTCAAATTCGAGAGGCCGCACTCACGGTCGCGTCGCCATATACGGCGCCGCGGTCCGAATCTCGGACAAAGAGGAGGGCGAGTGCCGGGATCAACGGGGCGCCGTAGCAGATGACTGCGTAGACCCAGAGGTACTGGCGGAACATGGTCGTGCTGGCGCCGTAGAAGAAGACGAGAAAGACGTTGATGGCCATGGCGAGTGACCACCATGGGTCCGACTGCATCAGCCTGTGGGTGGAAGCGGTCAGTTCCTATGGCGGTACGGGAAGCACACATGACTAGGAGAGAAGGATGATGGGGAGGAAAGTGAGAAGGATGGAGAGAGAAGAGTGAGATGGATGATGGGAGGAGAGTGAGAAGGATGATGGGAAGAGTGATAGTAGTGTAAGGGGGCCGATAACTTGCTCACTCACATCTCAAGCATAAACGCCTGCGCCTGACACAGTGCACTCGTCTCGCCCTTGGTCACGCCGTCTCGTCCCATCAGGCACGCGACGCTGGCCCCGACGTTGGCAATCGAGGCCATCGCGATGAACAGGTTGGGCACGGTCCGGAGCCGCTTGAAGGCCAGGTACGTGACTAGAATCAGCATGACGCCGATCATGCTGGCCGCGCCCCCGAACCGCTCGAGGATGATAACGGTGGCGACTTGGTCAGGCATCATGTCCTCATTCGGGCTCGGCCAGTTGAGGTCGCCATGGACCTCTCCGGCTGCCATGGCTGCGACTCAAGAGGAGTCGCGAGGGCCGGGAAGCAAGGGAAAAGAAGGGGGAGGAGAGAGCGGGAGCGGGAGCGGGAATGGGAAAGTGGGCTCGAGGGCCAGATGTGGAGGGGTGGTAGCGCCGGAATTCCGCGGCCTGATTCGGGGAAAGCAGATGGCGAATGTGAATGAGGCGTCCCAGCTGAGCCGGTTTATTTCTTCTGGTGAGAGCCTGCCAGGATCAGCGGCGTTCGAGGCGTCTGCTGGGGGGGGGGGGCAGGGGGGGAGTATGATGTGGATGGGGGCTGACGCCCGATCTATGTGTTGCGTGGATGTGGAGACGAGAGACGAGGGGAGAGAGAAGAGTAAGAGAGTAAGAGAGCACGCAAGGGAGCGAGAGAGCGAGAGAGAGAGAGATGGACGGTCTGGGTCACTGGTGGCTTGACAAGAATAAGAGCAAGAAGAGGGAGGGGGCAAGTAGAGGTGTTTCCGGAAGCGTGTTCGCAAGTCCTCTCCATAGGGACCGGTCCCCTTGAGGATCCGCTATCGGAGAAGACAAGAGACAGGACGACGAAAAGGGTGGGCTCGGGTGTGAGGGGTCGGAGCCAGAAGGGGGACCTAGACTGGCCGGCGGCGGCCAGTGGTCAGTGGCCAGTGGTGGTGATGGTGTCACCAGGACGAGGGAGACTCGTGTGCACCCGAATGACGCCAGGCAGTCAGGCCCAGGCTCGGTGTCGATGTGGTTGGACAGAGAGTGGGAGAGGGAGGTGGTGGACTGCAGCAGGGGAGGGCTCGCCCCCTCGTGAGTCCCGTCCACAAAGTCAGGCGTGATCCGGAACCGAGGGCCTAGTCCGGTCTAGAGTGGGGCAGGAGTGGCGAGGGGGAGGAATCACGCTGACGAGCTGGTCGATAGGGGGGGCAGATAGGGGGGGGGGATAGGTGGGGGGGGGGGGGGGGGGAGAAACGGACTGGGCAACGGGGTCGAGGGGGGAGATGAGGGGCGGCACATTCGCGCCTGATTGGG
>JAOYNC020147116.1:0-19782 GCA_025802115.2 Bertia moriformis
GCACGTCCCTATCGTCAAGAAGCGTATGTGAGTCAGTGCCACGGCGCCATCAGCAGGTGCTGCTTCGCCGTGTCGTGCACCGCCCCGTCCATCACAAACACCCGCTGCGGGTGGCCCTCCGGCGCCAGCAGCAGGCTCGGGCCCTCGTGCCCGTCGGCCTGGTACAGCACCGCGAGCGTCTTGGCCGTGCCCGGGCACGGGTCCGGCTGCAGGACCGTGAATAGGGTCGACATGTCGACCCGGATCGCCTGCTGGGCCGACACCATCGACGCGATCTCGTTGGTGACCACGACGCCGCCCCAACTCGCGCCGAGCACGCGCAGCCGGCGGGGCGCCCCGGCGCCGCTGGCCGTTTTCTCGGCCGGCGGCCGGTGCAGCGGCAGCAGCGGCGGCTGCGGCAGCTTCTCGCTGAAATACGACGGCGGGTCGTCCTGCTTCGAGTCGCCAGATTTGCGCGCCATCTTTGGCCTTGGGGTTGATCGTGAATGAATAAAAGATAATCCGAATCGAGAAGAGTCGACGAGTTGTTGAGAGCCGGCAAAGAAGTGAGAAGGAGGGGAGAAGGCAGGGAGAGGGGGGAAATAGCGTGCTGGCGGAAGGAAGGAGACTCAGCCCCCGCCTCCTGCATCACACGACCGCGAGCGAATTCGGCTGCGGCACTCGGGCGTTGACCAACTGGACCAACTGGACCAACTGGGTCGAATCACTGCCCTGGTCTGCTCTACCCTACCCTGCCTAGCCTCACTCGCCTACCACTTGCGAGACGGGGGAGGGGCGACTCGCCACCCCGCTGACCGCCATCTTCCCCGCCCGACAGGTCCGGGCCCGGGCTGCGCTCTTGGGTCCGCCCGCCGCACCCAGTGTGTATTCAGTCAAGGCGCACGTGGTGTAATGGTAACATCTAAGATTTCCATTCTTAGGCCCCGCGTTCGATTCGCGGCGTGCGCAGGCGTACTTTGGCAACTGGCCCATGACGCGATGCTTCGGGTGGTTTTTTTTTTGGATTTTTTCGATTTTTGACTCTGGGTCGACATCTTTCGTTTCTTCGCCATGTGCATCCATGCGCCCCGTTGAAATCGAAATCAGCGAGAAAAACCCGCAGTAACACAATGACGTCGACGATTCGATCCTGCCAAGACAGCCCCATGCGATCGGCCAGACCGACAGACAGGCAGACAGACAGACAAGCCTCTCCAGCATGCATGCCGCGGCCGCGGTCGAGTCCTCCCGCCGGCCACCTGATTCGCCGCCACACACCACCGCTACAACCACGACGACAACCACCATGCCCACCCCTGCCACTCCACCTATCCCGATTTTCATCCCATCGCGTTCCGCTGGCCTCCTAGATTGCCACTTGTGCTCTTGCCGGCCTGCCCCTCCTCCTAATATTGTCTCCGCCCTCGGGGCCGTTCGCCGTCCACGCCATCCCTCCCGTTCGCGTCGTTCGCCGCTCGCCGTTCCTGCTAGGAGTCCCACCCTGGATCACCAGCCCGGCCGCCAATTGACCCCACCACCGCCCTCGTGACCCCCCCGGACCCCCCACAGCCCAGCCCAGCCCAGCCCAGCCAGCTTTGCTGAGACCTCGTCACCCTCGTCTCTCTCTTTCTCTCTCCCTCTCTGACCGGGTCTGGCACCCGACCGTCCCTCTGCTCTCCGCCACCAGTACAGACCGACCAGGCCGCATTTAATGCCGAGTCGATCCCGACCCGCCCCCGGACCAGGACCAGCCAGATTCAGCGACAACCGCCGCCGAGTCTGCCCCTCCGCGCCGCGGCATCCATGTCTGCAGCCGACCTGCATCGCCGCCTAGTGGTGACCGCGGCCACCCCGGCCGGGGCCGCCGCCGTCGCCGCCACCGCTTGCGAGTTCACCGAGGAGACCGTCCCCAGCATGGCTCACCCCAACATGACCGCCCGAGTGGCCGCATCCTCGTCTGGGAAATCTGCCACCCCGACCCTGGGCGAGGATGAGCACCCATCCGGCAAGGAAAAGGCCGGCATGTGGATGCAGATCCTTAGGGGGGCGCTCTTTGTCGTCTATTTCTTCAGCTCGATAATTGCGTAGGTCGCCCCTCTCCTCTTCTCCCCCTCCTCCTCTCCTCCTCTCCCCCCCCTCCCCCGTCTCCCTCACCGCCTCCTACTCCTACCGACACGACTGACCCCTCTCCAGCATATTCACAACTCAGCTCCTCGGCGCGCCCCTCTACTATGTCAACGGCGACCTGTACTATGCCTACATGGTCTTCACCAAACAGTCATTCGCCCTCGTCGCCACCACCATGACCCAGTTCTGGGGGCCAGCCCTGATCCGGATCAGCGGCGACGCCGACGTCGCCAAGCAGATCCGCCAGACCCCCGACGGCCTGGTCGAGTTTGCCTTCCCGGACCGCATCGTCCTGATCGCGAACCACCAGATATACACCGACTGGCTCTACCTCTGGTGGGTCGCCTACGCGAACCGGCCCGGCACTCACGGCCACCTCTACATCATCCTGAAGGAGTCCCTCAAGTACATCCCCGTCCTCGGCGTCGGCATGATGTTCTACGGCTTCATCTTCATGTCCCGCAAGATGGCGGTCGACCAGCCCCGGCTGGCCCACCGCCTCTCCAAGCTGACCACCCCCCGCCAAACCGCCACCGCCGCCTCCTACCTCGACCCCATGTGGCTCCTGCTCTTCCCCGAGGGCACCAACCTGTCCGACAACGGCCGCGTCAAGTCGGCCCAGTGGGCCGCCAAGAACGGGCTCCACGACCCGGAGCACGTGCTGCTGCCCAGGAGCACCGGCACCTTCTTCTGCCTCAACGAGCTCCGCGGCACCGTCGAGTACGTGTACGACTGCACCATGGCGTACGAGGGCGTACCCCGGGGCGACTACGGCGAGCAGTACTTCACCCTCTCGAGCATCTACTTCCAGGGCCGCCGCCCCAAGTCCGTCAACTTCTACTGGCGCCGCTTCCGGCTCGACGACATGCCGCTGCACAGCCAGCACCTGTTTGACGTCTGGCTGCGCGACCGGTGGGCCGAGAAGGACGCGCTGATGGAGCAGTACGTCTCGACCGGCCGGTTCCCGCCCGCCGAGTTCGCCAACGACGCTTTCGGCGCCGGCCCGAGCAAGAAGGGCTACATCGAGACCGAGGTCCGGACCAGATTCCCCTGGGAGTGTCTCCACGCGTTCGCCATCCTCGCTGCGTTGGCGTACCTGTACAATGTGCTGCACAAGGTGTGGGCCCAGCTCGTACTTGCCATCACCGGGAAGGGGTGACCATTTCAGGATTTCTCTTCTTTTTTCTTTTCTTCCTTTTTTTCTCCCGTTTTCCAAGTATATTGCCGACGAGGATCTGATACAGTTCTGGGTTAGGGTGCCGTTTCTAATTGCGACTGATTGCGGGAGAAAACGGGGTGTGGGCGCGACGAGGACGAACCATACTACGGGGGGGTTGTGATTGTCGGCGTAATCATGGCGTGATGCACGCGCGGGGCGGCCTAACCGTCACCGAGTGTATTTAAGGGGTCGGCGGCGGGCGGGGGGGGGGGTGTTGGTCTTGTACGAGGAGAGGGGCCGGAGTTTCTCGTTTACGGTGCTTAAATAGAGCCGAAGGCGGGGGGGGGTGGCAACTTGCCCCTGCTGCATGCATGTCTCTCTGACCACATGTTGATACCAAGGATTCCGGGCTAGATGCCATAAGTACGAGTTATTCGCGGCCCCTTTTGGTGGGTCTTGCTGCTGCTGCTGCTGCTGCTGCGGCTCCGTCTCGACTGCGTCTGTCTTCCCGCGTTGCGATTATGATGATTATCAGAGATCATTGATCGGCCGCCGCGGTCTGCTGGTGACCATTTTGGGGTCAACGGCTGCTGTCTCTGATCTTGTCTACAGATCGTCCATCAGCCGCTGCGGTCTCTGTTCCTGGCCGTAGATTGACCATCAACCGTTGCTGTCTCTGATCATGTCTGCAGATCAACCATCAACCGCTACGGTCTCTGATTATGTCTACAGATCGTCCATCAACCCCACTGCTGTCTCGGGGGAGGGAGGAGCCCTCGAAACCGCCTGTTGACCAGGCAAGAGAGACCGGCCGGGCCATGTGCGACTGGCGACTGCTGTGACGCAACACAACCTAGAAATCTCTTCCATCTCTGACCGCGCTCCCACGCCGCCGTTCTGTTCTGCTCTGGTCCCCGTCCCTGTCTCTGTCTCTGTCGGCCCGCCTGTGCGCCCGCAGCCCATCCGTCCGCATGTATTTCCCTTCCCGCCTACCCTGCTCCCTTGATACTTTCTTTCTTCGTTGCTCGGCCCTGCCGGTCTCGGTGAGCCCTGTTCGTCGAGCCGAGGCGAGTCCTGCTGCTGCCTGTCGCGCCACGCTACGGCGCGCGGCATGCGACTAAGCCAGAGGCGGAGGCAGACACAGGCCGGCTGAGAAGTACCTTGGCTTGGTAGTAGGATGCGAGAGGGAGCTGCAGCCGCGAGTGTGGACTAGATATGGAATCGAATCGGCCGAACGATTGATCAGTCGAGGCGATCGGTCCATGGGGTCCGCTGATTGGCGCGCGGTGAGATGAGAGTAAGGCTGGAGGGGAAAAAGGGGGAAGGCGGGGGGGTGAGGGGGTAGGGGACAGGGGGAGGGGCGGAGCTTGTGAGCGACGGGGTCGAGAGGGGGGCTCGTGAGCGAGAGAGTGAGACCGAGTCTCGGCTGGGTGTGCAAACGGGCCGGGTTAGATAAAAGGCCTCGGCCGTCATTGGCCGCTATGGAGTTGGCCGGGAGGCCTCGGCTATTCTTTGCATTGACGCGCAGACCTCGATTGTTCTTTGCATTAACAAGCAAAGACTTGGGCTGCTAGTGGGTTCGCTGGGAGTCCTCGGCTACTCTTTGCATCACTTGGCAGGCTTTCTGTGGATACGACAGAGGAGACCTCGGCTATTCTTTGCCCCGGCTGGCATTGCCAGACCAGACCTGGCCGGTTTCTACCGTTCTTTTTGTGTCAGAGAAATCCGGTCGGCGACCGGGCTGCTCTGAAATAGAATATCTCCTTGGCCCATCTCCCCCCCCCTTGTCTTTGAACACCGACCCCAGGAGGCCAGATCTTTATCTCACGAGGCTAAATGTTTCCGGTTGTGCCTGAGCACCTACCACCCGAGGCTAAATCTTTGTGTTTGATCTTGATTTCCTACCTCACTCAACCAAATCTCCTAATCCCCCTGCGACCGAGTACATACCTAACCCGACCCCAAATTTGATTTCCCCTGCGACCAAGTGGCAAGCCTCAGCAACGGTTATTTTTGGCCGTCTGTTTGTGTGGGTGGGGGGGCCGTCAGGCAAGTAACGAGCGGAGATTGATAGCAGCAGAATCGACGCCACATGTCCTGACATTTCCCGACCTTTCCTTGCCGCCAGTGCGGCTGGGGATTGGGGGGAGTGGGGGGCGGTGACATTTCTCGCACATGTCACCCGTGCTGATAAAACAAATATCGGGTATGGGGATGTGAGGGAGCCCGGCCACGCCGTCCGCCGCGTGGATGGTCGATGGATATCGTGGCGTGAGGGAGGAGGAAAGATTTTTCCTACCTTGGCTACTCGCGCGCCGAGGAATCGGCCTGCTTGAGCCGTTCGCTCCCAAAGTGAATTGTAGGGAGGCCGTGTGTGTGGGACCAGCGCCCGGGCCAGTGTATGGTATTGGCCGGCGGCTGTCCGAGTGAGCGTCATAAATGCTGTTTTTAGCCCAGAGCCTGGAGATCGGCCGGACCACCCCTCCGATGATCGCGATCGGGCCTGAGAATTGAGAATTGAGACACGGGAGTGGTAATCCGCACACAGCCGGGTCTTCGTCCCTCTCGATGAATCCGACTTGCCCCTGCTAATCGAGCCATGCTGCATGCAGACACGGCCGCGTATCCCGCTCGACGAATACGGCTGGCCCCTGGGCCGGGCCAATGACAAGCATGGCCGCCGCCGCGCATCCCGCCCTATTCATTAATCCGACCGATCCCGCCGCCCCGACGACAATTGAGGCACGCAACCAATAATGCCTTTTCCCCTTTTCCCTCTCCTCTTTCGAAAATGACTGCCAGACGCATGCGCGAGGAGGGAGAGACGGGCCGTCTCACAGGGGGCTGGACGGGAGACCGCATCCTGTGCATCGCGAGCATGCAGGAACAGCACCGCCCGCAGCCTGGGGCCGCCGCAGCCGGTTGCTGCCAGGCGATATTGAAGGTCGAGCAGTGGCGTCAGTCGCCCTCCTGACAATAAATCCGCCTCGCAGAGACGGCCCCTAGCCGGTGCTACGCACGTACCCCTATCCGAGTCGTGGAGAGGAGACAGCCTGCGGGCTGCTTGTCACCCGCTTCTGATGCCGCTGCCCACCGAGAAGAGTCCGTATCCGAGGAGAGTAAGGGCGGTTTAGCTGAGCGGGAACATGCAGCTGCGGTAGATGGCCTTCTGGGTAGAGGGGCATGGCGCGCACGCACCGTCGGAAACGGACGACCCTGCGTGCCTGCGTAGCGGCCATGGCCCAGACCTGGCCTGTGGGTGGAAATGTGGTCGTCGACGGGTATGTAGGGATGTAACAGTCAGGACCCACCGACCCCTCTTCTCCCTGAGGTGGTCGGGCCGCGAGCGGGAGGGCGGGATCGCGCAGCCGCAGCAGGCCAGATCCGCAGCCGAGGCCGGGCTCAGAGTGGGAATTCGCAGCAGCCGCAACAGCAGCAGACCGGATCCGTCCTCGAGAAGACGAGTTTATCGCCGTTATTAGTCCGAAATCTTGCGCCCGGCGCGTGAGAGAGGCGGCCGGGTGGGATGTGGGATGTGGCATGTGGCAGCCCGAGGCTTGCCGTCGGCGTCCAATCGACTGGAAAGAATGGTGCGGTGCGGCAGCAGCAGACCAGATCGGTCCTTCACGAGGAAATAAAGGTGGTCGGGTGGCATGTGGGATGTGGTAACCCGGGTCCGCAGTGGTCGGTCGGGAAAAGTAGGCAGTTTACCTACAGCAGCAGCAGCAGCAGCACCCGATCGGCGGCCCCCCGAGACGGTTGGCAAACACTACCACCACAATCATCCGATCCGCGGACGGAGACGGAAAAGGCTAGCAGAGGCCCCCTCTCACCTCCCCAGCGAACGGCAGCATGCAGCAGCAGCAGGAACGGCAGCCTAGCCGAGAAATGAGGAGGCCCCTCTCCCCCCCCACCACTGTCCCTCGCACGGCAGCAGCTGGCTCACCGGCGCCACCGGCGCCGCCGCAGCCGCCACCGCTGCCCGACCTGGATCACGGGAGGGAGATAGATACCACCGGGCCGCCACCGCCGCTGCCTGGTGGGGCCGTCACACGCGTCCAGACACAGACACGGTCACAGGCACAGGCACAGGCACGGCGTCAAGGTTACTGACTCGCATCGCAGCGCATAGCATGGGTTGCATCGCGTTGAGTTGCGGGTCCGCATGCACGCGCTCCGACTGGAGCTGCTTCCAGTTCCAAATCCGGACAGTCTCTACCGAACATCACCACCGAACATCTCCATCACCAAACATCCGAGTCCTCTCAAGCCCGAGCAAGAGGAAATGCCCGCTTCCCCTCCCCTCCCCTCTGCTCCCCTCCCCGCCCCGGCCGCCAGACGGGTTCCAATCTCGGCCCGTTTGCCGCCACCCGCCAATAGGTCCGATCCTCCGTTTGCAATGGCGCCGCCGGGCCGCGAGACTCATTTTGTCACCTGAGCGCGCGTCATGGCCATGAGGAAGTCTGGATCGCTGCCGGCTGCCGGCTGGCGACCGAGTCCCGTCCCGTCCCGTCCCGTCCATCTTGGTCGTTGCACGGAGCGAGAGAGAGCGTGGGAGAGTGCGAGAGGGAAGAAGAGAGAGAGAGAGCAGGCCGAGTGTGGAAAGTGGAGGATGCAATGTGGAAAGGAGAGTGTTACGACGGGCCGCGCTGATCTGCTCTGCCGTGATCCCGTTCCGGTCCGTTTGCTCAACTGGTAGACGGATAAGCGGCCGTGGGGGCTGAGCCCCCCCCTCTCTCTCATGTATACTGACGTAGGCCGGCGCTGGCTAGCTGGTTGACTGGCTTGCTATAAAAGACTGCACGTCCGACTGTCTTCTCACTCCCTGTCCCCCTAGGAGCAGCACCGCGTTCTCGGTTCATCAGTCGTTCCCGCCCCCTCCCCCTGTCGCTCGTTAATTAGCCCAGCCTGATCCTGATCTCGACCCCGAGCCTCATCCCGATCCTCATCCAGCGTCCGGCTCTCTCCCATCATGAGGACCTCGTCGTCCCCGTCCGTGCTGGCCCTCCTGGGCCTGAGGTATTGCATTGCCTTCCCGTTCTTCTATCTTCCAGCCCACCTGCCCCTGCTTCAACCGAGCCATGACACGCTGACCCCCCCAACAGTGCCATGGCCGCCGCCGTGCCGCATATCCACGAACCGTCAAGCTATGACTATTGTCCATCCGTTGCGCCGTCGACCGTGACCGTCACCATCACCCCTACCGCATGCCCGGCGTCGTGCGTTGCTGCCGTCTCGGTGTCCACCGTGACGGCCGTGTCGGTGTCGGTGTCGGTGTCCACCGTCACCGTCGGCTCGGCCTGCGGGGTTGAGACGACCAGTGGCAACTCGGCCCTCACGGGCCCGGCGCCGCCGCCGCCTACCGCGTCGTCTGTCCACTGCTACGGGTCCGGGTGTGAGACGACCCACCACCACTCGGTCATTGTCACTCACACTGTGCCGCGTGGCGGCGGTGGTGGGGGCACCCCGTCATCCCCGCATGGCGTGCCGACCGTCCCTGCCAGCTCGCAACATCATCATGGCCCCTCCCCCTCGGGACATGATCACCAACCTGGTCCGTCTCCCTCGGGCGGCCATCACCATCCCGGTCCGTCGCCTTCCGGCCCAGGCGCCTCTCCCTCTGGTCCCGGTGCTTCGCCTTCCGCCCCAGCCACCCACCCCCCCGGCACCACCAGCGGCAACTCGGGCGAGACCGGGCCGGCGCCCTCCGTCACGGTCACATATCCTCTTCCTCCTCCCGGCACGACGAGCGGCAACTCTGCCGAGACCGGTCCCGTCCCGCCCACTTCAGTGGTGGTCGCCCCCCCCGTCTCGCCCACCTCGGTCGTGGGACCCCCCGTCTCGACTCTATCATCGACGGTCGTAGGCCCCCCCATCTCAACCCAGTCGATTCCCGTCACCCTCGGCTCCTCTTCCGTCGCGACACCCTCCGGCACCCCCCCCTGTGAGGGCTACGAGTGCTCCCCACCGCCGCCGCCTCCCGCCACCGAGACCATCGCCACCACGACCACGAGTCCCGGTCTTACCAGCGGCAACTCGCCCACAACCCTGCCCGGAGGTCCCTCGGGTTCACCGCTTCCCCCTTCGGAGAGCCCGAGCCCGACGACGACCATCACTCTGCACAGCGTCCACACCCTGACTGAGACAACCGCGCAGACCCTGACCGATATCACCGCGCAGACCCTGACCGAGACCAGCTCTCGCACCCTGACCGTCTCCCCCACGTACCCGACGTCTCCTCCCGCCCTTGCCACTACCAGCTCCGGGTCTGGAGAGACCGGGAGCGCTCCCATCACCTCGTCCGCGCCCGGCGCGCCAGGCACCACCTCATACCCGACTCTGACGCTGACCATCAGCTCCGGATCGGGAGAAACGGCTTCTCCTACCCCCCTGACCACCAGTTCGGGCTCGGGCGAGACCGCCACCCTCTCGATCCCGACCAGGCCGACCTCCTCGGCCCTTACCACCACCATCACCATCACGTCGTCGGGCTATCCGACTCTCCCTCTTACCATAAGCTCTGGCTTGGGTGAGACCGCTACTCCGCTGACCTCCTCTGCGCCTCTCGTCTCTACCAGCTCGCAGTCCGGCGTGACTATAATCCCGCCGATCTCTTCTGTGTCAATTCTCACCACGAGTGCAACTATCACCGTCATACCCACCACCAGCTCCGGGTCCGGCGAGACCGCCACCCCCCCTCCCGAGACCGAGACTGAGATCGACAACTGCACCGAGGACACTCCGGAGACGTCGACGACGAGCGTCGGCGTCCTCGTTAGCACCAGCGTTATCCCGCCGACCACCACGTCATCAAGCACCACCTATCCCGCCAGCATCAGCGGAAACTCGCCGACCACCTTCCCCAGTCCGTCTGTGAGCCCGTCAGCCTCGCCGGTCCCCTCGTCTTCGTCGTCTCTGTCGGCCCCTACCACGCTCGTGACCAGCACTGCCACCTATAGTGGCCCCCCCCCGACCTACAGCAGTCCGCCGCCGGCTCCCCCGAGCTACGGTGGCGGTGGAGGCAGCTCGAGGGTCAAGAACAGGAACCTGGAGCAGCAGCGCCGCGGGCACAACGGCGAAGCCAAGGGCCGCGCCGTCAGATCGCCCCACCATGGTTGGTGAGAGGACCACGCTCGCTTCTGGCCCGATCTGTCAGGGCTCTCCAGACACAAAGGGCACCGTCTCTCATCTCTGTGTCCAGACCGAGGAGCTGAGGCCGTTGTAAATTTTGGGCCGGAGGGCGCGAGCTGTCCGATGCGATAAGGCTGGGAGGGAGATCAGTGGATCAGTAGAACCAAACTTTACTTCTTGACAGTCATTAGAGTAGATATCATGTTGGATACTTGAGCTGAATAAACCGCGGGATTGTCAAGTACATATGTGTCGCCTCGCTTGCAGTGATTCATCATTCCCATGGTCATCTCAGCGCCCTCCGCGGGATATTTCCTTCTGTAACCGGTTTAGTCATCTTCGTTATTGACAAGGATTCCTGTAAAGAACCGAGTCGCCGAGTTTGGCCATTGTTTATCACCTGTGCCTCAGCTGGGGATTAATTTCTGTCTGGGCGAGGCGAACCTCATCAAGATCAAGGGTCACTACAATCAGGCCATATGCAGCAGAGTTTGATTACGACGCAATAGGGCAACGGCCATCGATATCCGGCACTCGGCCCCACCAGCAGTCCCTTGAAAGCACTGTAGAGCTCTCTATATCCCGGCCCCGCCCTGCCATAAACAAAGGACACCGCTCCCGACGTTCTCTAATGTGCCTTGAAGAAGACTGACTGAATGGCTGGGCCTCGGCCGGCATGGAGTGTACTCGCCACCGCCAGCCAGCACTCTCTCCTTACTACAGGGCCACCCCAGAGATACCCTCATGATCAGTGCGGCGTGTTAGGCGCTCCCTCGTCGCGGGACAGCCCCGAAGAGGAGGCCACCTCGCCGCCCGAAATTAGGCCGCGCCCATCTGGTCGGTCTCCTTCTGTCAGGGTCGACGACTGTCGCCCCTGTCCCGGCACCGGCTTTCTCGGTATCGTCACTGGTCTCCACAGTGGCAGCTCGTGTGGCGCCTCGGGGCGCTGCTGGCCCTCGGCGGTGTTGGTGGTGGCCGCGGCGGCTGTGGCGGCGGGGGCAGTAGCTGCACCCTCCTCACTCGGACAGTCTTGTCCGCGAGACCGTCGGCCCCGGCCCGGGCAGCAGCGGCAGCAACTTGCTACTCTGCCCGGGCACATGCACGCCACGCATATGCAGAAAAGGGCGATTCCGAGGATGACGAATGACACGATGGTGATTGCGAGGCTCCCGGGCTTGCTGAAAGGCGACTGCCTGTGGGGGTTTGGCCTGCAGTGGTGGTTGTTCATCATCGACGGGAGGAGACGGTGCAGTCTGTCCATGGCGGCTGGCTCGCTGAAGGAGGGTGCTGCGAGGGCGGAGTTGAGTATCTGGCTCGGTTGATATGAGCGCGTGAGCGGAAAGCCAGATATAGGGAGATCGGGACCGAGTGAAGGAGGCCTGACCGTGGTTCGTCGATATCTACTACAAGAGGGTGAATGGGGCGGGGAGAGACTGTCAGTGACCTTGTCGAGCCCCATCGCATCGTCTCCAATTCATCGTGGCAAACCACACAGGCAGACAACTCACTGCTGCTAATCAGACAGACGAGGCAGCACGTGTTTGTCGGGGAACTGTGTTCAATTGATCAACTCGTGATCAGCTGGTTGGTTGGAAGGAACCACTGGATACCCTCTTCCATTTGCTTGTGTCGCCTTCGAGTACCCGTGTCCTGGCCTTTCCGAGACAGGTCGTTGCTTGCACTCGATACCATACCGGACTGCAGGCTGTCAATTGTCCGCATCTCCTACTGCATTTATAGTCTCTCGTCCTCGCTCCCCTCTGCGGCCTTCCTCCTGTCCTCGGATATAATGGGCAGGCGCGGGGGGGTGGCGGCGCGCTGGCGGCGGCGGCGAGAGGGGCAACGCGAGGATAGACGTACCCTCGGCGATATCTGCGCATGCCCCGGCGCAGCCGGATCGACGGTCCTAGGCCAGCCCAGGCCTCCCGGAGGAGGAACGCGGACGCAATCAGGCCGAGCGCCAGGGTGATGACGGTAGCGTTCGCCATCTTGCTTCTTTCTTTTTCCCCCTCCTCCTATATCTTCTTGCTCTTTTTCTTTCTGCTGCTGCTGCTGGCCGTTCTCCTCCGCCTGGGATTTCCCTCTGGCGGTTAGGGTCTTGCGGCGGCTTGGAGGATAGTTGCTGTGGAGCAGGCAGGACCAAAAGAACTCGAGGAATCTCGGAGGGGAAGAAGGGCTTTATAGGCGGGGGAGGGGCGGTCGGCAGGGCGGGAGGGTCTTCTCGGAGCCCCACCCCGGGAGGCGGGGCGGGCGCACGTGGCCGGGCCAAGCATCCTCAGGAACAATGGCCATCGGGACATGGCCTTGTGGACAGACTACTCACCTGAGAGAAAAATATAAGATAGTATAAGAGACTGTGCTCAGTCTGAGTATTATAAGTATATAGTGACTATCACGATATGATCATAGCGATATGCATAGCCCCCTATCTAGCTCTATATCTTTCTATCTCTATAAGTTCGCTATCTACTTATCCTATATCTTTTCAATAGTAAAAGTAGTAGAAGTTAGACTTATAGATATTCCCTATAGACTTACGTCCTTACTATTCTCTACTATGCTTAACGTTATCTTAGTTATATAGGATACTATTAAGTAAAAAGAATTTTACTAAGTAATAGAAAGCTATACAGAAGCGTTCGATGATATGAAAATCACTAGACTAATGTTGTAATTTTTGTGAGCCTGCACACAGTCTAGGGGGGTAGACGTATTCCCCCCACCACGTGGCCTGCCCCCCCCCGCCAACAATGCCCTTCTCCCCTATATAAAGGTTGGATCTGCAGGCCTCAGTCTGCACCAGAGTTGCAGTCAATCTACACGAATCCTGCAGCTTCGGAATACTGTCCCAACTCTCCGCCTCGCAGAATGACCTCTGCCAGGTGAAATGCCAAATCCACCGCTTGGGCTATAATCAGCTTGTCGAATGGGTCGTGCGGTACGTTGACGACAGAAACGACGTGGTGCAGGAGCTCAAGCTCTGCACCACAACGACCGCCAGATGGCAATGTGATCTTATCAACCAGTTGGGCCCACATCAGGGGAGAGAATGGCGCGGGGTATGATGGTCTCATTTGGTAGATCCAGCGCCCACTCCGCAGTAATAGGGTAGGCAATTGGTTAATGAATATGTTTATTTTCATGAAAAGAGCCCATATGAGTTCGTTCTCACTGTCCAGGATGCTAAATTTGAATGGTACAAGTTGCTGTTGCGGGGCCTGATATAGTTGTGGAGGAGGCGCCTCATACCAAATGCTGGGTCCCCCTCAGCCCTTGTCCCGCATCCTACGGGCGGGATGGGGCTGAAACATCCCCAACTGTGAGCTTTTGAAAACCAAAAGTCGGAAACGAGGGAATCCGACTGAGGGTATCACCATGCGTACTGGTTGACCAATCGCGTGGGCAGCCACTGGGTTGGGAATCCGACTGGGGCATGCTGTCCCAGCCCGTGGCGTTCAGAGCATAGGACCTCGGCCATCTGTCCTTTATTTCCGTTGACAGCGACGGTGGTCGACATTGATCACTCTGGGGTAAACATCATGAACCCTCGGACCGGCTGAGGGCCTGGAGGAGGACAAGCTGCCAGCGTCCCCATCCCTAGTCCACCGACACCCCGGCGCCACATAAACAGGCTGCTATTCCGCGCCAGACAGCGAACCGGCAGTTTTTGCCAGGGGAACGGGCAGCATGCCAGTCCAGGTCGGCGCCGTCCGACTGAGGGACGGTCGAGGCCGGTGGCTCGCCCCCGTGAGAGGTAGTGCCCGGCCGCTACCTGCTCAGTGTCGAGGACTGTGAGTCCCATTTCCCTCATGCGTACGCATGTACCCATGAGCGAACCAGCTGGTTCTGGCCGTCACTCCAGAACCAGATAGGGCGCGTTCCGCCGGACTGGAGGCTGAGATGATGACAGTCGAGGCGGGTATGGCGAGGCCATGTGTGCCTATGCCGCCCATCCTGGGTGGCGGCTTGCCTGTAGAGCAAACTCGTGGTTGGGGGGAGAAATTGAGGGGGGAGGGGGCGCCGGCATCAGCAGGGGAGGGGCGTCCTAGGAGCACGAGATACTACCACTCGGCCTACCCTCCTATCGCGAGCTGGCAATCGGGCTGTCCCTGACTCATAGCGGGATTGACGGCTCCGCACCTCTTGCCTCGATCAGCGGCTACCATGCCCGCCGAGGAAGTGTCGCCCTGTGCGGAAAACCGAGACGGCCGCCGATGAGCAAAAAACAGGCCACGTGGATCGACGAACCAGATGGCAGTGATGGACTATCATGGACCACCATCCCACCCCCGTCCCGTCGGGCTGTACTCGAATCAAGCCGAGCAGGCCCCTCATCCTCTCATCCCCTCATCTGGCGCGCAGGCGCCTGACTCTGCCGAGCGAACCCGGGTTTTCGCTGCTGCTGCTCTCCGGATATGGGAGCTGCGACACGGTCCAAATAAACGGCACGAAGCAGCCCCGGATTTGGGCCAAGACACATTTGTTACTGCGGCAATGGTATATCTTCTCCCTCATTGCAGCCGGCTTCAAATCAAGTCCTGCTCGCCTAGTCCTCCTGCCTGGCTTACCAAATCAAGTCATCTTCCCGCCAAGGCCCACAGCCGACGCGGCATCCTCGGGCCATACGGCCTGAACCGTAAATGAACCCACATCCCAGCAATTCTCACATCACCTCACCCCTGCATTCCAGCATCCGTCTGCCTACCTGACCTGCGCAAGCAATGCGGACAGGGCCAGGGCCAGGCCGACGACGGACGTGTCCTTGTGTCCGCTGGCCTGACCCAATCTGCCGACAGGTCAGGACCGTCCGTATTCCTGACATATCGAGACTGGCCTTGGCCGGCACGTCCCCCTGGAAATGAACTTGACACTCTACTGAAAATCGACCTCCATTAAACCCAGGGGCTTACTTTCTTCCTCTATCGTAACCTTCAATCTATTAGACTCCTACGGGGCATCTGTTAGAACTTTAGCTGCTAATAGACATTTTCTCTATAGCTAAAATATAGGGAGGATAAGTTATTGAAATCATACGGGAGCCCAATCTGTATTGCTAGCGACATCAAGGTTTTAGGAAAAGGGTGGGAGAGAAAAGGAAATAGCGGGGGGTGTCAAGTTCATTTCCAGGGGGACGTGGCGGGTAGGAGCAGGCAGCAGAGTCCCTGGATCCCCAAAAAGACGGTTGGTCTGGTCAGATGCGTTGATACGTCCAGCTGACCCGCAAGCCGCGCAACCGTCTCATCAGCTTTCCCGCGCCAGAACCCTGCCCATACATAACCCGATTTCGCCAGCTATTCCAGAGGCGGGAACGCTGCGACAAATCTGCCAAGGTCGTAGTTCGTAGTCCAGCCATGATTCCACCCCCTTGCTTCTCGGCCACAAACCTGCCGGCTGCATCTCTAAATCAGGACGATTCGCACTCGGGACATGCTGCGCACCCCGAAGGAGGGGGCCAGTCCGGGGCCAGGCCGGCCTCGAGACCGTGTCCTGGCCTCGGGCCGAAAGAAACATGTCGGTCCGTCAAAACGTGCAGGGCCCGCCCTGTCTGTCCCCGACGGGGTTACCAAACGTGTCGGGCTTGCCCTCTCTAGCCTCTAGCCCGGCGCAAACCGGTCGAGGCAGGGATGTCATGGCCGGACCCCGGACCTTTTCGGTTTCTTGGAACAAAAACAGGAACGCTACGCACCACGAGTGGCGAGTCGCCGTCGCTGTCACGCCAAGACCCGCCAAAAGATGACGACACCCTGTCCCAGCTCCACTGCCTATCCATCGACCACCCATCGACCACCCATCGACCACCCATCACATAAAATCTGTCCAGGGCTTAAAAACACGATTCAGGAAGCGAAGCACACCACGGCCGCCCCCGGCCGCCCCGGCCGTGGAGCGAGGCTACATGTCCTACTTACTACCCACCCCTCGCCAGCACCGTTCTGGCCATCGACAGCGCCTGGAACCTGCACCTATGCGTCGTCGTCTTCTCCCCGGGCCCGCCACCTCCACATTCCTCCCTCTTCTCCTGCGCCGGGGCCTCGCCCCACTTGACCTCGCCGAACCGGATTGGCCTGTCGGCGGCACCCGGCCCAGCCATGCTGGATCGTGGCTGCTGCTGCTGCTGCGGCTGCCTCCTCCTGCTCGCCCCGCCGACCAGCGGCGCCTCGACCTCTTCGTAGTTGTGGTAGTGGTGCTCCTCCGGCGGCGGCGGCTGTTGAGCTGGCGCGGCCGCCGCTATGCGAGCGACACTGCTCCTGCGCCGGCCTGTTCCCGGGCCGGGGGCGGGGGTGGCCAGGCGAGGGGGGGTGGGCGCGATGCGATGCGGAGGCAGCGGTGGCGAATATCCCGCGTCGCTCTCCGCCAGCTCCGTCACCCGCAGCCCCAGCACCTCGACTGGCCACACTGGCCACCCCTCCTCCTCCCACTCGTCCTCGGCCGGCATCTGGACCTCCTGCTCGATCGGGGCGATATGGAGCGGGTACTGGTCCGGGGGCGGACGATAGGGCTTATACTTCTTGGCGGCGATGCCGGCTGGCGCGTGCCCGCCCAGTTGCTGCTGCTGCTGCCACGTCACCAGGGGATCCCAGCACTGCTGCTCACTCTCGTAGCTCTCGTAGCCGTAACCGGACGGGCTCTGGTTATACTGGTCATGCTGCTGCGGCTGCCACTGCCACTGCCACTGCCACTGCTCGGAATCCGAGCCCGACGATGACGACGGGGCTGAGTAGTTGCTGCTGCCGTCGGACCGGTTGCTCGATGTGCGGCTGAAGCGGCGGGTCATGGCGGGGGCGCCGTCACAAATAGAATCGCAGGGATGGGGATGGCAGGGATCGGATGCGAGACGGCCGGCGACAGACTATCCGTCCGTTCCAGACGTGACGGGACGTGGTTTGCGGCCGAGCCGGGAGAGAGAGCGTGGGTATGTGGGCGGACGGGGATATCCCTACATCAGCCGGACGGAGAAGGCGAGCGGCGCTCCTGCCCACCTCGAGCAGAGGGAAAGAAGAAAAATATTTATCCTCACGGGCGAGGAAAAAAAGATCCGGGTGCGGGCCTGGGTTATTTATATTTAACCCCGCCGCTCGCTGGCCGCCGGCCACTTTTCTTGCCGGCCGCCTTCCTGACGGGCTGCCGCCGGCAAGAGAAGTGGCCGCGGGCAGCATCGCCGTCGCCTCGACCGACTGACCGGCCGACCAGTGGGCGGCCGGTAAGGGCCTGCCTCGCTGTCTTGTTTTTGTCCATCCTCCCTCTCCCTCTCCCTCGCGATACCTCGCAACACGAGGGGCCCGCCTGCCCCTCTGGTTGGCCGCCAAGCTCCCGGCCCTGGTACCCTGAAGTCGGCGCAAGCGCCGGCCGCTGGGTGGGCGGAGTGCCCTGCGACCCAGCCCGCGGGCCAACCGCCAACCAGGAGCTCCCCCGAAAAAAGAAACACCTAGCCGAGATGGTTTTTTAAAAATCGGTCGCGTCCCCACCCTTCCTTCGCCCGCCTCCTCCCCGCCCTGCATGCGCCCCGCCAAGAGAAAAAGGTTGATCCTGCAGCTCGTGCATCGGCGCGTCTGCAGTCTGCTAGACATGTGCTCGAGCGCGCATCTATAATAAGCTTGAAGGCTTGAAGCCAGTATCTTGCCTGCATCCGCTCCATCCTCCTGCGTCTAGCATCTTGGCTTTGGATACAGGATGGGCGGGACCGCCAGGGCCCTGCCCTGTTAGTTTTTCTTGGTTTTTTTTGGTTTTTTTCAGTTGCCTCTCGCCCCTCTCCTGGCTGGCTCGAGATGGTGGTGGTGGTGGTCGGTCGGCCTGGCTGGCAATGTCGCCAGCCAGGCCAGCCAAGCCAACAAACCAGCAGCGGCTCGGTCCCGGCCACGCACGATGCTCCCTCTGCCAGGCCTCACTCGCTTTGTTGATCCGGCCGACCATTCAGTCACATGCTGAGCTTGGGGGCTGGCGGCCACCAGGCCGGCCGGCGCCATGTTGCGACCGTTTGATTCTGATTCTTGACAGACAGGGTCGAGGGGGGTTCCGAAGGGGGCGCAGGCTGACCGCGGCCGCTGCATGCTCAGAATGACGCCTCGTCTCGCGCGGCCGCGAGACAGGGTGGAGGGGTGGCCACAATGGCTTCCTATCGGGAGGGACGATTCGGGTCTGATATGCAGCCCACCTCCCAGTATAAGATCTCGACCAGGCGCCACGACCGAGTCAGCAACACCCCCACCACCATCACCACCCCCATTACCACCACCACCATCACCACCACCACCATCACCACCACCACCATTTGCCTTTTCTATTCCTCAAGTCACAGTGACCCTCAAACACTTTCCCGACGTTTGATTACTCTCGACACATACTCACGCCCGCGCGCCCGCACCCGCACTCCACATAGCCCATCATCCCTCGCTATGCCGTTCTCCTCCCACCGCCTCCTCTCCCTCTTCGGGCTCCTCTCCGCGGTCTCCCACGCCGCGGCCAATAATGTGGTTAATCAGACCCTGTTCGTGAGCAAGGAGGGCAACATCTCGGCCGCCAACAACAGCATATACAGCGTCTCCCCAGTGGTCTGGAAAGATGCGCTCACAAATTTCAATGTCACCAACACCACCCCCATGTCGGGCTTCAACATCTCGGATTCCTCCGCCAATAGCTCTGTCGCATCCCAGGACTGGACCCTCAAGATCGGCGTCCGCGCCGACGTGCCGCTTGCGAGCTCGCCCATGACGGACATCAATCTGCCAGAGGGGGTGAAGAAGGATGACGCTGGCTACGCCTTGACCGTGCTGGAGTTCGACACCGCCAACCGCGCCCCGCTCGGTCCTCAGGCCAGCACCTGGAGCATGTGTGCCTGGGTGTTGCTGCAGTTTTCCGACGAGGACGCGGCTACCGGAGGGCCCGGCGGCAAGACCTCGTGCGAGACGCTCAAGGGGACCGACTGCATGAAAGATCTGCTGAAGCTGACGACCGCGACCAAGTTCGGAGAGTGCGGTGGCATTACTCCCCCTCCCAGCTGTAACGACTTTGTGAACCTGCCGGTGATCGGCAACACTTTTGGTGAGTTGATCCTCTTCCCATCCGTCTCATCCCATTCCTCTACCAATTCCTCCGGTCGAGTTGCCGCTCCCTCATCATAGACCTTGCTGCTGACCCTCCTCTTACTCCTGCCCTAGCCGTCAAGGCAAGCTTCATCAATGCTCCAGTCTTCGCCATGGCGACGAGCCCGGTACGGCTCGGTGACCCGTCTACCCTCGACAAGGCCAGCAACAGTAGCTGGGTCGTCGGCGTCTCTTTCCAGAACCAGCTTACCCCCAACTCAACTGAGGTCACCAAGTCCGGCCAGGTCTTGTGTCTGCGCGCGGAAGAGGGTGGCAGCCCTAGCCAGGGGCATGGCGACGAGCCCG
>JAOYNC020147316.1:0-90303 GCA_025802115.2 Bertia moriformis
AAAGCTCCGCAGCTGCGCGTATCTCCCGCCGGAACAGGAAGCCTACAATGCGGGCGATGGAATCCTTCGAATCAGAACCCACCGTCGCCGCCGCTGCTGCCGCAGGTTTCGACGGGCTCGAAGCTGTGGACGGGCTCCATGTTGGATCTTTCCCTTTTCGTTTACTCGCCACAGGGTCGACTGTCCTGACTGAGACGCGGATTGCAACTACTTGAATTCGAATTGGGTACTGTTATGGGCGCGGCAGAGGTCAGAGGGAGTCCATCCATCCATGTGGGAGGAGCTGTCACGGGCAGGCAGCGTTGCTCACACAAGTCTTGTATACAGTTGTCCGTCTGGACCGTGGAGAGCTGCGTCCTTGAGACGGTCATGTACCTGGACGGGTGGCAGAGGGGGCGGAGGCGGATGAAAATGGTGCGCAAGTGAACCGACATCAAGGTGGTGTTGTTCAGGCTCGAGGCCTTCCGAAGATGTGCTTGGTCGGGGGAGGGGGTGTCGCGGTGCTTCGGCAAGGGTGGAGTCTTGGCCGGGCCGGAGGCCTTCCGGGCGTGCGTTCTTAGTGGGGGGGGGGGCAGAGGTATCGCGGTGCTTTTGCAGGAATCAAGTTGTGGACCAGCTGGAGGCCTTTCGGGGGTGTGCCTGGTGGAGGGGGGCAGCGGTATCGGGGTGCTTCTTGGGGATGTACTCGATGATGGGGGGGGAGAACAGTATCGCGACCTTTCCCGGGTGAAGAGTCTCGATACCTCGGAGGCTGGTGGGCAGACTGGCCGGCCGGCTGATGCGCAGGCGATGGAATCCTGGCTGGCTATGTGCTGTGGATGCGTATATGGCCGCGACAAATGGCGGAGTCGAGGACACAGACCCTGGTTCCGCGTGAAGCCGTCCCGTACAGGGGATGGGTTGGGAATTCGCTGCTGCTGATGGAGTGTGCTAGTGTGCGGTTCGGGGCGGCGGCAGGCGAGAATATAAGAGAAGGGACGAGTCGGGGGGTCTAAGTACTCGCTGCGCTACCGCCCCCTCCTCCCTCCCTCGCCTCGCCTCACCTCGCCGGCTGAGGACCACGACTGCACCCTCGCCCCTCCCTCAATAGGGGGGGTCACTCCCGCGTGCCCCTCTCCTCCTTCCTAGCCATCCCTGCTCGATCCGATTGCACCGCATCATCGGGGTGGTCCGACATCAGAAGCAAGTCCTTGTGGGCCGTGACTAGCCGGGCCCGGGACCGCTCCCGATTCAGTGGGGGAACTTGCCGTTTCCGACCGCTTAGCCAATCCATTGGTCAAGGCTGGGCGGGCCGGGCAGTCTGGATTGAGGCCTCGTTCCCCGCTACCACTGCGCTGCTGTGACCGCCGAGACGCGGCCCAGTAATTCCGCGCCGACCTCACGTGCTGCGCATGTCGGGCCTGTCGCGCTTGGCCCGCGCTCATGAGACGACTGCCATTGTCGATTCACCTATATCCAAATAGCTGACATCCCCGCTCCCGCGCTCCGTCCACTCCCGCCGCCGCCACATATGGAGGTGGCAACGCCGATCTTAAGCCGGACCCCCCAAACAAAATGACACATTGGAATGCTTCTTCATTTGTAAGCTCTCCTTAGTCCCCCTCTGACCAGTCATCATGATTTGTGGCCGCACGAGTAGGGGCCACAGCCAGGAGAGTGGACGGGGCGATGGGCGGGGAGCAGAAACGAGGCTGACGAAATTAAGGCGCACAACTCGTCATGGAGGCACGCTACCTGCTCCCTGCCGTGACGGCGGGACAGCGTGACGGCGTGACGGCGTGACAGCACCGTGACGTCTGCCAGACCCACCCATCGCCGGGCACGAACGCGCGGCCTGCGACCGGCCCATCCGCCCCCCTACAGCATGCGCCGAATCTCCTGCTCGTTGAGATGCTTGTCTAGGCTGCCATCCGCCACGCTCTCCCACCACTTGAACAGCATCGAGTTGCAGATCAGCTCGAACCAGGGCGTGAATTTGAGGGCCGGGTCCGCAAACTGGTCCCTCAGCTGGTCGGCGGTCACGTAGCGGGTGTCCCGCACCTCGTTCGGGTTCGCGGCCAGGTCCACGTCGGCGGTGATGAAGAGGATGTAGTCGATCTCGTGCTCGCCCCACTGGGCGTCGCTGCCGGCGCGGTAGTGGATCCGGGTCAGGAAGCGGAACCGGTCCAGGGGCACCTGCGCGGCCGGGATGCCGAGCTCGTGCTCGAGCTTGCGCTGGGCCGCCCGCTTGACGCCCTCGACCGACCGGGCGAGCGTGTCGCCGGTCTCGGACGCGACGGCGAGCGGGTGGGAGCAGCACGTGTTGGTCCACATGTCCGGGAACGTGATCTTCTCGGCCGCGCGCTGCTGCAGCAGCAGCCGGCCGGCCGAGTTGAACAGGAAGACGGAGAAGGCGCGGTGGAGCAGGCCCTTGTCGATGTTGGCCATCAGGTGGCCTGCGGGAAGGCGGGGGTCTCATGGTCAGCCAGCGATAAAAGAAGGGCTTGGTGGGGACGGGCCGGCTACTGACAGCATTTCTTGCTCGCCTTGCCAATCGGCCCGTCGTTCTCGTCGACCACGATGCAGACCTCGTCCATGAGCCGGATCTGCTCCTCGTCGTGGCCCTCGAGCGCGGCGGAGGTGTCGATCACGGGGAACTGCCGCAGCATGGCCTCGGCCGTGATGGGCGGCGCGCCGGGCGCGGCGGCGGTCGCGGTCGCGGCCGCGACCGCCGTGCTGGTCGTGGTGGTGGTCGTCGCCATGGTGCCGGCTGGTGCGGGCGGGCTGCTGCTACTACTGCTGCTGCGGCCACTCGCAGCGTGGACGGGAGAGGCGGAGAAGAAGCCGGAGGCCTGGATGGGTGGGTGGCGGAGGTGGTGGACCGGGGAATGCAGTGCCGTCGTCGAGCGGGGAAAGCGCCGTTTTATCTGCGTCGCGACTCTCCGCAGGATGAGCGAGGACGAGCTGGGATGCATGAGACGGCCGGGCGAGGGTGATGTGCTATCCCGCGTAGCGTGCAGCAGCGCGACGACCCGGCGCTTGAGCCATGTAAAAGGGCCTGCCACCTGATCTCGGCACACCGGCGGGGCCGTCGGGCCGGCACCGCCCTCTTTGCTCTTCCCTCGCGCCTCCTAGTTCAGCTGCGTAGCTTACTAGGGGTCAGCTAACGAGGTCCTCGGCCGCCGCCGACTCCCCCGCGATGAACCGGCTCGGGTTCGGTCCCCTCCACGGGCGCTTCCCTCGTCGCGCGCTTTTGCTCCCCCGTTCCCTTCCTCGACTACCACCACCACCACCGCCGCCATCACCACTGCCGCTGCCATCTCATCCGGCGCAACCCCCCCCCCAACCGACGTCACCCTTGGCACTGTCGCGCCCCCACTTCGTCGCCATCTACCGCACCATCGCTTCCAAGACACCACCCCCCTCACCCTCACTCGGCAACCTCGGGCGCCGCTCCTATCACCAGTGGGACGGCAGCCCCCCGCCGCCCAATCACTTCGCCCTCGGCCGGCTCATCAAGTACGTGGTGATCGGCGCCAATGTCGCCGTCTTCGCCGCGTGGTCGCGGCCTGAATTGCGGCCCGGCATGGGCGACCACTTCACGCTCAGCCTCGATAACTGGGACCAGGGCCGGTGGTGGACCGTGGTGACGTCCACGATGAGCCATGTGAACCCGCTCCACCTGGGCGTCAACATGCTCGTGTTCAGCCAGTTCGCCGACATGTGCTTCCTGATCGGGCTGCGGCCGGTCGCGCACTTTCTCCCGCTCGTCGGCGGCAGCGCCGTCGTCAGCTCGCTCGCCTACCTCTGGCACAGCCGCCGGCTGTGGGACGACCGCGACGGCCGAGGCGGCGGCCGGGCCCGCACTCGCGCCCTGGGGGCCAGCGGGGTGAACAACGCCATGGTGACGGCGGTCGCGCTGATGCGGCCGTTTGTACCCATGATGTTCGGCCTCACGCTGTGGAAGACGGTGGCGATCTATCTCGCCCTCGACACGTTCCTGCTCGACCGGAACACCGGGATCGGGCACGCCAGCCACCTGGGGGGCAGCGCCTTTGGGCTGGTGTTTTATCTGTTTGTGAGGAGGCGGTTTGGGGGCGTGTTTTAGTCGGCGGGAATTCAAGGTAAGCCCGCTGAGGGGCTTGGTTCTTGGTTCCGTGGTGGGGTGGGGATAAAAATGAGGGGGGTCGTGGGTGCGACTCGATGCCGAGATCTGATCGGGCTCGGCGTGGTCTGACTCCAGACCCGACGGGCCCAAAAGTATAATCAGCAACGATTCCTTATGATTATAGTCCAATTGCGGCCGCCCTCGCCAGGACTGATAGCAGCTGGCAGATGGAAGCAGCCCCGCAAAGCCGCAAAGCCAGGAGGCCCCGAGGCCGCGAGAGCGCGCAAACTAGTACATCCCAATCCGGACCTTGCTCGGAAGAAACACTTGGGGAGAAATTAACATTTTATCCTCATCCTGTTTTCGTCCAATTGACTTCTCTTCCGCTATATCTCCTCCCCCCCGGCCTCGTTACAAAACACAAAACACACCTCCGAAGCAGCATCAGTTGGCCGCGTTTCGCACTGCCGCCTCGCGAGCGGCCCTGTGCCAGTCCAGGTAGAGGATATATATGAGCTCGCCGACCGCGGTCCTGAACGCCCGCCGCCACCACCAGCGTCCCCGGTCAGCTGAGCTCGCGCACGGTCGGGGATGGACAGACACGGTGATGACGACTTACGCAGACAGGGCGATCGCGAGACCGGCCCACAGTCCCTTCAACTTCCACCCGAGCCCGAACCCGAACCACACGGCGAGCGGCAGGCCGACGATCCAGTGGGTCAGGACGGCAATGATGCCGCCGACGCGCTGCCGACCCAGGGCACGCAGAACGCTGTGGGTCAGCGATGCGATCGCGTCCCAGAAGCAGAGGACGGCCAGGATCAGCGAGGTGTCGTCGATGAGGAAGAGCACGTCGGCATCGTCGGTAAACGCCCGCGCTATGGTGGATGAGAAGTTGCCGAAGCAGACGCAGATGACCAATATGATGAGCCAGATCCCGACAGAAGCCTGGGCCGGGTGTCGGGTCAGCGGTTGAGACCGGAACGGGAGGGGGTCCGGAAGGGGGGGAGACCGGAACGGGAGGGAGGCTGGAAGGGGAGAGGGTGGGGAGAGAGGGGGGGGAGGGGGGGGACTCACCGTCTTGACCGTCACTTTCGCAGCGTCGACCATGCCGGCGCCGATCCAGTTGGCGACCCGAGTCGACGTCGCGACGCCAAACGACAGCGGCACCATGTACGACACCACCACCATGCTGCCCATCACCGTGTGGGCGGCCAAATACTCGTCCCCGAACTGGCTCGACAGCACCGCCAGCACCTCGAACGCGATCCACTCGGCCCACACCTGCAGCATGCCCGGGATCGCGAGCCGGATCATGTAGCCCCAGTTGGTGAAGGCGCGCACGCTGAAGCCGCCCCAGCACTGCATCCCGTCCACGAACCGGACGTACGCGAACAGGGCCAGCGGCAGCATCAGCTGCGACGCGGCTACGGCCAGGGGCGCGCCCACGAACCCGAGCCCGAGCCGCCACACCAGCAGCCAGTTGAGCAGGATGTTGACGGGCGCGGCCAGGGCGAACGCGTACACAGTGGACCGGAACAGGCCCTGCGCCTGCACGAACCGCTTGCCCGACTCGAACAGGATGATGCCGGGCGTGCCCAGCATCAGGATCCGGAGGTACCGACCCGCCAGCTCGGCCGACCGCGGGTCCGGCACCACGAAGCCGAGCAGGGACGGGGAGAAGTACATGACCACCCAGACGGGGATGCACACCACCGAGAGGAACAGGATCATGCGCTGCATCTGCAGCCCGACCAGGTGCTTGCTTCCGGACCCGTACGCCTGCGCGCACAGCGTGTCGAGGCTGGTGGCGAGGCCGGCGATGGGCGCGTTGAAGACCATGGCCGACGTCATGGTGGCGACTGGGCGGGGTGGTTAGTCCGGGCGGTGCCGATAAGGAATGAGCCAGACTTACGGCTCACGGCGCCCAGCTCGATCCGGCCGATCTTGCCCACCGCCACCAGGCTGGTCACCTGCAGAGACTGCTGCATCATGTACGACATCATCAGCGGGCCGGCGAACCTGGTCAGCGTGACGGCCTCGCGCCACCACGTGGTTCGGATCCGGCCCTCGGCCACGGCGGTATCCCACCGCTCTGAGATGTCGCGGGACTCGTCGACGTCGCGGCCGGCGTCGCGGGCCGAGGCCAGGCCCGCGCTCGCGGTGCCGTAGCCTCCGCCTCCGCCTCTGCCGTCGCCGTCGCCGTCGCTGGGGAGCAGGGTCGACGTCTCGCTCCGCTCCTCGTCGCTAATGAGCCGGCGCGGCGGCCACATGGCGCCGAGGTATGCCAGACTCTGCCGGATTCTGGCCACGAACGTCCGCCGCTTCTTCTCCGTTGCGTCATCATCGTTCTCTTCCAGATGGCCGTGGTCGTCGCCGCCGAGACGGCCGCAGTCGTGGTGGTCGTGACGGTCGTGGTCGCGGTGGCCGTGGTGGCTGCGCGGTCGCTTCATCAGGCCGTTGTCGAGCAGCAGCTCCCGCTCGGCCTCGAGCGACTGACTCAGTTCGTGGGCAGAGAGCACGAACGAGCTGGGCGCCCTGTCGGTGTCTATGAACACGGGGTGACCGCCGGCTGAGACCACGCCGGCGGGCCGGTGATACATCGGCGCGCCCTGCGCAGGCCCGTGACCGCCCTCGCCCTCGCCCTCGGCCCCGGCCTCGCTCCCCCCCTCGCGGCTGCCCCTGATGGCGGCCGTATCCGGGTCGGGATTCGACCCAGGGACCTCCTCCCGCGCGATCCGGTCCGGATCCTGATCGCTCCTGGTGATGTAGTTGATACCGTCGCTGTCGGTGGGGGTCGATCCCGTCTGCGAGCCATTGCTGGCCATCCTGGGACGCTGTGTGTCCTTTTTTTACTGTTCGGGTAGAAATAAGAACCGGTAGACAAGTCAGAGAGCCGAAGCGGGAAAATAAAAAAAAGATAAACAAATAAACCCGACTGCTGCGCCAGGTGGGGGGGGGGAAGGGGGCGAGTACGAGAACTCAAGTCGCCCCAATCTCGGTGACAACAATGACGACTCAGAAAGCAACGAGGACACACAAACACGCGCGCGGACACGCCCCCATACCCCAAGGCTGCTCGAGGCCGGCGGCCGGTCTATTATACATACGCCCTCGGCCCTCGGCCGCCTCGCTCGCTCTCCCTTGCTCTGAACCACCATCCGTGCCCCCGCCGCTAGGACATTTTGGGTTATTTTTTCCCCGGTTAACCTACGTTTCCCCTTCGCGGCTCCTTTCATCTGGCCGGCCAGCCGCGCCTTGTGTGGTAGGAGTAGAATAAGTAGTAGGTACCTGCCTCGGCGGGCACAGGCCGCGCCGCCGCCGCCACCACCGGGACAAGAGTCATGCGGCGGGCGCGGGCGTGGGTGGTCGTCCATGCTCAGCAGGGAACTTGTGTGGGCGACTAGCGCAGCTTGGCAAGATTACGCCCGTCTCCGCGGCGCGTGGCGTGGATGGATGGCTGCAGGTGAGGGCGAGAAGAGCATGTGGGTAGAGTAGAGGATGCGGCTGCTCCAGGGATGCGGCCTGCGCCTGCCGGCCGAGCTCTTTTTCCCTTTGCCGCTTCTTTTTTCTCTCTTCATCATCGACCACCACCGGCCGGCCGGCTGACCCACGGCATATGGGAAGAGTGGGGTAGATAGAGTGGGGGGCGCGGCGGCGCCCCTAAACTGGCCGCAAACTGCAGGCGGCCGCCACCACGGCCGCCGCCAACCACCCGGCCGTTCTACTTGTACGAGACCAAAACAAAAACGCAGCTGGCCGTCGGTGCCCCCGCCCATTCATGCGGCTGCGCTGCTGCTGTAGCTAGCCGGCCGATGGGCTGTCTCACGCCACCGAGTAAGACGCGCAAGAGGCGGGGCGGGGGAGAACCGGCTGCTCGGCAGATCAACCCATTTTCAGGATGGTGGCGCTGGCAGTTGTCCCGGTTCTCGACGAACCAAGCCATCCCGCTTCAGCCGGACCATCAACGACGGCGGCGGCGGGAGCCGGACCGGGGGATCGCCGCGCGACCCCGCCAGCAGCGACGCACCAGCCAATCAGCCGGCCAGCTGCTGCATGCCCGTCCGTACCAGCCCAGTCAGTCCCATGGGTTCGGTTTGCGTCGCATCACGTCGCATCGCATCATGAGCTCTCTCGGATCCGCGGGCGAGCGAGCCAGCAAGAGAGCGCGAAAGAGCGCGAGAGAGCGAGGGAGCAGGATCCCTGCTGACGTCCCGCATATGCGTTCCAGCGTTCCAGCGTTCCAGCGGTCCAGATTCTCTATCTCGCTCTCACCTGGCAGGTAATGCGGAGCGACCATGCTCAGCAGCAGAGTGATTGATCCTGGCGGCGGCGTGGCAGGCTGCGGGTGTGCAAAGCGCCCCGCCGAGCGAGTCGGTCAGAGCTGCGTGTTCCTCTGTTACATACATGTCCCTCGGTAACGACTGATGAACCCCGGCCCGGGCCAGGTAGATGCAGGATGACGCTACCTTGCTACCTCGGTAATGACTCACGAGTCCGTCGGTCCGGCCCCGACTCTCAGCCAGGTCATATAGATAGCGGCAAGATCGGGTTGTTCGACTGAGACGACAAATGTCATTGACCACAGCCCGGTTGAGGGAGATAGATAAAGTGGAGAGAAGAACAAGACAAAAGTCCGAATGCGGCCCGTTGCGGGGGGGGCGTTGTCTCGTGGTGGAGGTGGAGATGGAAGTGGAGGCAGTGGAGTTGGTGGTCATGCTGGAGGTGGTGGTGCTGGTGATGGTTATTAGCAGTGGGCGGTGGCAGCGAGAGAGGCTTGCTGACGGCGCCAAGATGGAGAGTGCAGCAACGGTCAAGAGACGACAAATCGCCATGACCACTGGCCGATTGGGGAAATATGGAATAGATAGGGAACAAAAAAACGCAACGAGGCCAGATACGGCGCTCCCCGGCCCCGGTGGTGGTCTTGGTGGTACCCGCGGGGGTAGTGGTGGTGGTGGTAGGTATTATGATGGTGCCGATGACGGTGGTGGTTGTGGTGATGTGGTAGTGGTGTGGTGGCGGCGGCGACGGCGGTGTTGGTGGTGGCGTCGGTAGTGGTGGTGTGGTGGTAATTGTGGTGGTGATTGTGGTGGTGGTGATGGTGATGGTGGCCACAGAGGTTCGCTACAAGTCAGATAGATCGTCATGACAGTCAGATCGTCATGACACGGCACATGGCCGGCAGCCATCAGGAACCGCCATTGGCCACGGATTATCCCGGCTGGAGCCCCGTTGGCCGACCCAGCCAACCAGCCGAACCGTCATCCTTCTCGACCACCATCCGTCAACCACAACTCGAGGTCATCTGATGGCATGGCCGAGAATCGGACACCGAGTCACCCGACCGTTGCTCAATCCATCCGCTCATCCAGCCACGGGCCCCCGTCGCTACTTGAACAACGACGACACGTCCCCAGGCCTCGATAATCAATTCATGAATCCTGATATACGGACGGGAGAGCTCTATTACTGTACAATTCCAATGCTTTCGTGCCTGGAGCTTGCTACTCGCTGCCGTTGCCGCTACTGCTGCATCTCGAGGCTAGTGGTGCTTTGAATCCTCCCCCTCATCCACTTCTCATCTCCGCTCCCCCCCCCCACATCCTCCCATCCCCAGCCCCTCCGTGTCGGCGCTGCGTGCCTCACTTGCCGCCCTCCCAATCAGGGTTCTAGGGGAGTTAGCCAGATGCGAAAGAAATCTGAAAAAAGGCGTTCGAGATGACCCGACTTACCTTCCTCAGAATCACCAGCCCCTCTAGCGTGCTGGTCAGGCTTATGTACTCCTCGTCCTCGAGCTCGGCCCTCTCCCCATACGCGAGCACGACGGGGGTGCTCTGCGTCTGCCAGCCCGTGATCGTCTTGGGCCGGCCGGCCTGGCCGACGACGTCGACCGCCTGTCCCACCCGCACGTTGACCTTGAGGGGCTTCAGGTCCTCGTCCAGCGTCACGAGGAAGCGCGGGTTCATGGCCACCGCGATGAAGTAGAGAAGGAAGTGGGACGTGGACGTGATGAACTGGCGGGCGTCGATCATGGCCACCAGGACGGCCAGCAGGCCAGCCGCCGAGACCCTCGAGAGGATCTGCCGGTCCGTGTGGAACGGGTTGATCGAGAGGGTCCCCTTGCCCATGTGCAGCAGGCCCTGGGCGATCCGCACCATGAACAGGGACTCCTGGTCTCGATGGTAGAAGCTGGCCAGCTGCCGGAGCAGCTGCGCCAGCCGGGCGTTGTTGGTGCCTGCCCCGACGAGGCCCATGGCGAAGATGGCGTTCATGGCCACGTCGTGGTCCGTGTCGTGGCTGTACCGGGACAGCGTGTCGTACACCTTCATCTGCGGATTGCTCGGGCTGATCAGGCCCATGGCCAGCGGCACCGCCCGCCGGATGTTGGCCTCGCCGTAGTGCATCAGGTGGCCGAACTGGCGCAGCACCATCTCCTGCCCGACCTCCTCGCCCATCGACACCAGCGCGATCCCCAGCACCGCGTACGGCTGCAGCAGCTCGTCGCCCTTCTTCTCCTCCGACACCTCGACGTGCTCGTTGCAGATGTGGAGCAGCTCCTGGATCTTGAGCACGGCCCCGGTCCCGGCCCAGGCGCAGATCTCGGCCAGGACCGCCGTCGGCTTAGACATGGGGTGGTCGACCGCCTTGAGCGTCTCCAGGATCACGTCCACCTCCTCCTGTCGGCCGAAGAAGAGTAGACCCAGGCCCAGGGCCAGGAACCGGGTCCACTTGTCCGTCAGCTGGCTGGTCCGCTCCGGGTCCAGCAGCGTCGTCACGATGGCCTCGCTCACGTCCGGGTGCGACGACCCGACGAAGACGAGCCCGCACGCGAGCGCGGCCATGGCGGAGATCTGCATGTCCTGCGACGCGTCCGTGATCACGGGGAGGAGCATGTCGAGGATATGGGTCCGCTTGGAGCCGGCGTACGCGAGCCCGAGGCCCATGATCGTCCCGGTCCGGACCAGCGGGTTCGGGTGCTCGAGCTTGGCCGGGCTGCCGAGCAGCGCGATGACAGGGTCCGCCTCCGGGTCGAGGCCGACGCCCGAGGTCAGCACCCCCAGCGCGAGCATGGCGCCCGCCACGATCTCGGGCTCGGTCGCCTCCATGTACACGTCGATCTTTTCCAGCCCGTCCTCGACGTCCCACAGGAGCAGCGTCCCCAGCGAGGCCACCGCCGACATCATCCCGTCGTTCTTGGTCTTCCAGACCCACGCCTCCTTGGCGACCAGCATCATGTTGTCGTTCCCGAACCCGGCGTTGACGAACGCGTTCACGAACGCGGCCGCGAGGTTGTGTCGGACCGAGTCGAGGTTGGTCAGGCCCGCGACCCGGCTGCTCTCTAGATGGGGCTTGTAAATGTCATCGATGGTCTTGGGCCGGATCAGGTTGAGTTCCTGGCCCAGGGACTTGAAGTGCTCCGCGAGCCGGACGTTGCCGAGGCACTCCTCCACGTCGCGATCGCGCGCCTTGGCTGTCGGCAGCACAATCCGCTGCCGGCCGATCAGGAAGGCCAGCTGCTTCTGCAGGGCTGGGTCCTCGGCCTTGTTGAAGTCGGCCTCTATGAGGTAGATGTCGTTGAGCCGGATCGCCAGCACGATAGCCTGGGCGAACTGGCCGTGCTCCATGTAGATGTCGTGCACGGTGCGGAGAAAGTTCTCGTTGTCGGGGTAGGTGAGCAGATTCACCATGCTCTCCATGTATCGGCACACTCTCGCATACGTGTCCCCGTCCACGAATCTGGGCAGGTGGTCGATGATCTCGAGCTCGCTCAGCAGATCGACCGCGTCCGCCTCTGCGTTGCTCTTGAGGAACAGCGGGACCAGCAGCAGGGCGAGGTCGACCAGATCATTTGCCGTCTCGTCCGCGCTGACCCGCTTGATGAACACCTCGCCGATCTCGAGGGCCAGGTGCCGGACGTACTCATGGCCCCAGGACCCAATGTCGGACGAGGGGGCGAAGAGCCGGTACTTGAGAGTCTCCTGCCGGTCCTCGTCCGAGTACGTCATCCCGATCACCGACAGGACGTCGGCCAGAGACGTCTTGTCGTCGCCCTCGTGCCACTCCTCGAAGAGCTTGGTCATGGCCGCGTAGTGCGGTCGAAGGAACTTGAGCGGCTTCGGGACCGCGGTCATGGAGGAGGTTGAGGTCTTGATGAAAGTCTTCATCGCCTCCAGGGCCGGCTTATAGAGAGAGGTGTCGGATTCCTGCCGGAATTGATCGAGTCAGAAACGTTCCTGCGGGAGGGTAGCTGTTGATTGTTCTCACTGTCAGCCGCTCCACGAGCATGTCGAGCTCGCTCTTGAGCTGCTGATCCTCCTCGCTGAGCTCCTCGGAAGCTGCACCCAACGCCAACCAGTCAGTCAGCCAGTCGGTCGGCAGCATATACATGGCTCGGTAGTCCTCGCGAAGAAGAAGCGGGCGAGATGGCTGCCACTCACAGTCGGCCTTTTGATCCTCCTTCTGTCCGCTGACCGCCGGCTTTTCCTTGCCCGTCTCCTCGGTGGCCTTGGCCTTGCCTTTGCCCTGCCCCCCCCCCGCGTTTGTCATCTCGGTGTCTTGTGCCATGGTGCAGGATTCGGCTCTGGGGAGATGGAAAAGCCGCAAGCGTAAACCGGCGTGCTGGAAATACAGTCGAGATTCCAGCTGTCGCAGCCGCTGCAGGATGATTTATAGAGGGGGGCGAGGGGATAGCGGGTGGAGGTTGTTGAGGGCGCTGCTGCTGGCAGGTGCTGCACTGGGGGGCTTGGCAGAGAAACATGGTCCGCCAGCCAGCCTGGCCGGGTCATGTGACCAGCGCGGGGCTTATCAGCTCCCTTATCGTAACCTCTTTTTTTTTCCGCTTAGAAGCCACATATATCCTCTTGTCGCCAGCACAGCAGCCAGCCGGCAGACGGACGGACAGTTATCCTCCCTATATAGAGCGTCGCGGCGTCGCGGCACTAGATAGACGTTTGCGCCATGAGGCTCGATTCCAAGCATATGCGGTACCTGGCCGCCGACGACTGGCGTGTTCTTACTGCGGCATGCCTCTCCCCGCCCTCCGCCTATCCCCTCTGACCCACCGCTGGCTAACATTTCCCCCCCCTCAAAGGTCGAGATGGGAAGCAAGAACCATGAAGTAGTGCCGACTCGGCTGATCGAGAAGTTATCCCGGGTCCGGGGCGGGTCCAGCGGAGTGCACAAGAGCATCTCGATCCTCGCCAAGGCCGACCTCATCAGCCGGGTCAGGGACGCCCGGTACGACGGCTACCGGCTCACGTACGGAGGGCTCGACTATCTCGCCCTGCACACCCACTCGAGTCGGCGGGACGTTTACAGCGTCGGGAGCCGGATCGGTGTCGGCAAAGAGAGCGACATCACCGTGGTGGCGGACGAGGCCGGCACCCAGCGCGTCCTCAAGATCCATCGGCTCGGCCGCATTTCGTTCCGGACCGTCAAGTCGAACCGCGACTACCTCAAGAGCCGACCCGGAGGGTCCTGGCTGTATCTCTCCCGGCTGTCGGCCATGAAGGAGTTTGCCTTCATGCAGGCCCTGCGCCAGGAGGGGTTCCCCGTCCCCAACCCGATCGCGCATTCTCGCCACACCGTCCTCATGGAGTACGTGGACGGGATTCCGCTGCGTCAGGTATCGTCCGTCCCGGACCCGGCCGGCCTGTACTCGGACCTGATCTCGCTCGTGCTCCGGCTCGCGGAGCACGGGCTGATACACGGCGACTTCAACGAGTTCAATATCCTTATCAAAGAGGAGAAGCGAAAGCAGGAGTCGGACGAGCCGCGGGAGCTGGAGGAAGGGGGACCCGAGAAGGAGGGGGAGGCGATCACCCTGGTCCCGGTAGTGATCGACTTCCCCCAGATGGTGTCCATGCTGCATCCGAACGCGGAGGAGTACTTTGACCGCGATGTCCTCTGCGTCAAGCGGTTCTTTGAGCGCCGGTTCCACTTCATCAGCACCCAGCCGGGCCCGTTCTTTGAGGACGCGAGGAAGGCAATGGACCGGAGTGGCGCCAGGAGACTCGACGCCGTCGCCGACGCCTCGGGCTTCACTAAAAAGATGCACAAGGATCTCGAGGCCGCAATCCGGGCGCAGCAGAGCTCTGGGAGTGGTGAGGGCGACGGCCGGGGCAGCGATGGCGAAGAGTCGGCCGCGGAGGAGGAGAGGGAGCGTGAGGCGAGTGAAGGGGAGGAGGAGGAGGAGGAGGAGGAGGAGGAGGAGGCAGACGCTGAGGGGCAATCGGGGCAAATGGGGCGACATGTCGAGCCAAAGGGCCGAGAGGGGCGAGATGAGCAGGGGGCGATACCCAGTCGGCAGGGAGCAGTCGCAGCCGGAGCGTCGATGGTTGAGGCTGCAAATATGACCTGAACAAGTTCTCATGACAATCAAATAAAATCTTGCCGGCATCAAGACTGTCCCGCTCTACGGGCATCAAGTCTGCCTCGCTCTATCGGCGCCATTCTGTGGCCCGGGAGCTTTACCGTCAAGAGACAGTGTTCGGGTCTGAGGACATTCATGGAATATACAGCCCCATTCCATTCATCTCATTACTTTCTCGCCGGTAAAAAGAGACTAGAGTACCAAAAAACGAGCACCCGGGCTCCGAAGAACCCGAGAGTCGTCGTACAACTGCAGTATCAGCTACCATCTCAGACGATAAAATGCGCCGTGATAGTCTAGAACTGTCAAATGTCTCCTCTTCTGTCCTGCCCCACAAGTCTGCTTTCCACAAGACACACACTCTCTCTAGTTCTGTTCATGCCTGCAAATTAACGCGCCAGTCAGACAGCATGACGCCTCTTCTCTGGCTACCGAATGAGTGGCAACACCCCAATGTGGCCATCGCGGCCATCTTGATCGCGGCGGATCGACAACTGCCGATCGCCGATCAGATCTTCTCGCTCTTCACGACGGGCGACGACTGGGTGCTCTCGTTGGCCGCAGTGGCCTGGCCAGCCTGAGCGGTGACGCCGACGTCGGTCGGGTCCGACGAGGTGGGCGTGACGATCACGTCCGAGCTCGTCCTGGAGGGGGACATAAATCATCAGTCAACACGAGCGATTCAATCACGGGGTGGGCCAGTCAATCATACAGTGCGCGCCTGTGCGATCCCGAATCTCCGCGCGATGCGGTCATGGAGGAGCTGCTCGGGCCGGATGACCCGACGATGCACCGCGAGGCCGGGCTGTTCGACGGTCAGCAAGCCGAGATTCGTTCCAGCAGTGCCTGTGGAGGATTGAGGGGTCAAGTAAACTCACACGTAGGACGGCCGACGCCACGTCGTGCCTTGGCCGCAGAACATGCTCGGCTGGTATCCGACCAGGGACGTGCCATAGGCACCGATGTTGTACTCGTTGGTGCGGAACTGACGGCGCTCGGCCGTGATGCGCTTCAGCTCCTTCTGGGCCGGGGTGTCGGCGTAGCGGATGTTCATCAGGAGACCCTCGTCTCCGATGCTGATACCGTGGTACTTCTTGATCACCGCATCGCAGACATCGCGCGAATCAAAGCTGGGAACCGCCATCGAGTGTCAGCATTGGTTCGAAAGAAGAGAAGGGGAGGACGTGGGACGAGAAGGACGCGGGACGAGAAGGAGAAAAGGGAGGAGGGAGAGAGGGGACAAGAAGAGGGAAGAAAAGCACGTACCGAGCAAAGCCGACTCCACGGCTGTTGCCCATGCTGTCGCGAAGAATCTTGCTGGAAAGAATCTCGTATCCCTGGAAGATGTTGGCCAGCTCCTGGAAACACCGTCAGCCTCGACCCGGACCACATCCGGGGACAAGAGGGTGGCGACAGGAGGGTGGCGACAACTCACCATCTCGCCGACGCTCTTGGGCAGATTCGAGATGTACAGGTTGGTGGAGCATTCATCACCCTCAGCCTTGAGGCGAGAGTTGAACGACTCCTGCACCCCAAGCGTCAGTCAAGTCCGAGCGGGCACGACAACAGCCATCAATCACCGCGCCGGCTATCCGGCTCTCACTCACCCGCGCGAATCCGACCTCGTAGCCGAGACGATGGAAGCCACGAATGCAGATCTCCGAGTTATGGACCTCGTAAAACTTGGCGAATCCAAATCTATAGTCTCTCGTCAACAAGTCCCGACCCGGAGCGACAAAGAGGAAAAAAGGCAACGGCACGATGGGGCGACACATACCCCTTGCAGGCTCCCGTCACCGTGTCGATGATAGCCTTGGACGTCTCGACGGGGCCGAACCGGGCCGCGAACGCGTAGAGCAGAGAATCATCCGTGGTGGGATGCAGGCCGCGGATGTAGACGTTGCGGTTGCCGGGGATGCGGTTCTCCAGGCTCTGTTCCAGAGACTTCATCTGCCCGGGAGGCGTGAACACGGCCGGCACCGCCTTGGGGACGGCAGGATCCTTCTTGAGGAGCTCCTCGATGGTGCGCTCCATGTGGAGAGAGGTGACGGCGGCGCCGCCGGCTCCCTTGGCCGCGTCCATGGGGTGCAGACCCATGCCCATCTGGTGGGGGCTCGGGGTCGTGTAGCTCGACCGGTCGAAGCCGGCGACGCGGAGACCACTCTCGCGCTGAGCCATGCCGGGATAGTACGGCGTGGCCGGGGTGGACTCGTTGGTCGAGTACGAGCCGCGCCGATTCTCGAGGCCCGGCACATCCGAGGTGCGGTCATGGCGAACCGCCACCCCGTGGTTGCGTCCTCCCGGGGTGTAGGGCATCATCGGGACCCCGATGTAGTTGGCAAACTGGCCGTGGTGATGGCCCATGTACGGCGCCATGCCCGGATGGGCGCCGTAGCCGTCCATGGGGTGGCCGGCCGGGGCCATGGGCAGGAGGTAGTGGCCGTCCGGCATCATGTAGGTCGGAACGCCGCCCATCGGCGCCATGCCGTGGCCATGGTGAGCCATGCCACCATGGGCTCCGATGGCAAGGCCCTGGAACTGATTGGCCAGGTTGCCGACTCCCAGATCGGCGGGGCCCATGACAGGGGCGCCCATGTGGCCCGGGTACTGGTGACCGCCGCCACCAGGGGCCTGCCCAATGCCAGCCTGCTGGCCGGGGTACGCTCCATGGGGGTTCTCCATGGTCTCGGGGTGGGACATGGTTGGTGGATATGACGGAGCGTTCATAGTTCGGTGTAACTGCCAGGCAAATATGAGCAAACTGTTAGTCTTATCCGAAACGTGGACAGGGGCATGGGGGGGAGGCCAGGCAAGGCCAGGCGACGCCAGGAGAAGAGAGGAGGGGAGAGGAGAGGGGGGGGGAGAAGCGAAGGGAGGTGAGAGGAGATGGGAAGGGAGGGGAGAGGTGGGAGAGGTGGCCAGGAGGACGCTGTCTGTACCAACTGACCTTGGCATGGACGGAGCAGAACCGGGCCAAGTGCTTTCGGTGGCAGATTATCTGGACCCTGACTGGCAGGCAACCCTAGTCAGCGCTCACGAGGCGTGAAGGGTCACGCAAGAGGCAGGCCTGGAGAGAGGCCGGGAGTAGGCGGTGGCCCGGAGAAGCCTCCCCGCCGGCCAGACACCACAAGGGAGAAAAGACAACGTACCTGATGGCTTCGCAAATGGTGTCTTGGACAACGAGATGGCAATCCGAAGCCAGCAAACGGCAAATGCGCTACCAAGACTCTGAGAAGATGAAGCGAGCGATCAGTAAAGTAAGATAGGACAAGCTTATCGAGCAAGATGCGCGGGGAAGAGACCGTCGGAACGAACGGTCGGGGGGGAGAAGTTGGATGGGTGGATGGGTAGTGTGGTGATGCTTGGGAGGGAGGAGGGAGAAGAAGAAGAGAGAGGGACAGGAAAGGGGAATACGGTAGAGGGAGTCGGCACAGGTGGGCGACGAACCTTGGTAAGAGCTACACAGTAACTGTTTAGTCTCACTGGCAGTTGCGAGGGAAAGCAAATGCGGAGTGGGAAGGAAGTAATGATGGTCAAAATGCAAGTGGGCTGGATGGCGGTGGCGACTGGCAGCACGAGAAGCGAGATGCATGCAGGGCGAGAAAGAAGAGATGGACCAGAGCTCCCCGCAGCGTCGCAGTTGTCGTCAGGCCAGCCCCACCGACGCGGGGGCCTGTCGAACCGGCTAGCCCTTTGGCCCGACGAGGAAGCGGCCGCTGAGCAACTGGGAAGGAGGACGGGAGGGTGTGGGGGCGAGGCTGGACGGTGGCTCGCCAGTTGACGATCTAGGGAAGGTGGCAAGAAGCGGGCAGAGGGGTGGGGGGTGGCTGAAGAAACCGGACGTTGAGGAGGAAGGAGCAGGTGGGACTTGACGGTGACTGGGCAGTCCTGAAAGTCCTGGACGTGCGCAGCTGGCTCGGAGAATGGCGGCAGTTGCGGCAGTTGTGGCAGCGGCGGTTGCGGATGGAAAGGTGGGCCTCGACATATAATGGCACTTGCCCCCCCCGCTGCTGTTGGGATAGATCTGTCGTAGATATCCCTCCGCATGGGCGTGTATAGTCGGGCCCTGTCCCAGTCGGAGATAGGGCGGCCGATCGACGGCCCCTATTCAGCCTAATCGAAAAGTTAATTCACGGGGCCACTCTGTGGATCGGTCAACTGATAACCGAGGCCGTCTGCTCCACTGACCACAGGGGGTAGGGCAGCAGTGGTAGGCACAGGGAGAAGAGGACCATGCCTTCTTCAGCCGGCGCCTCGGAACCCCCCCCCCACTCCCAGCCTTCCGAATATTCTCGTATGGTAGGTGTCGAGCAGTAAGCCGGTCGGTCTGTCCCGCTCTTATACGACTGGCAGCTGTTCGAGCCTTCCCTTGCTTGGTGCCTCGAGCCGAGGACCGGATGACGACACGGCAACGTTGAGGTGGGTTGTCTCCCCAGAGTATGGCCGACTATGGGATGAGATGGGCGCCCCACCTTCGGGCCGGATTTCTCAGCTGGCTCTTGTCTTATCTGATCTATAGTCCTGCGTACCTCTTCCAGCCGAGTTCGAGAGCGAAAGCGGGAGGTGCCCCTCGAGTGGATCTTAATTATGCAAGGTCGAGCAGTCCCGGTGCCGCTGCCGCCGCAGGCCTTACTAAGATAATAATACAGGGCGGAAAGAAAATAACAGAAATTTCGAGCCAGCACTGAGAGTAGTAGTAGGGGCAGGGCAGAAACATCAGGGAGGGAGGGGGGCTTTCTTTATAACCTCGGCTTGTCTCTGCATGCCTCCTTTCTTCAGATTGTCCCCGGCCGGCCCGGCGGAGAAACACGACAATCATGAATGAGTATAGCACTCTGCCACACACGGCGGCGACAGCGGCGACAGCGGCGTCGCGTGTCTTGTTTATGTCCAGGGGACTGCTTGCCGGAGGGAGGAGATTGTTTGCTCGCCCTCCTGCCCCTGACAATTCTGCCACCAGAGACATGGAGTCAGCCGCGTCCCCCCTCCCCTCCTTCCACTTGACCTCCCCTCTCGCCCTCAAGTGCCCCTCCCCGTCTTCCGAGCACGGCCAATCTCTGGTGGCTTTGCAGGTTTCTGGAGGGAGGGGGCAGCCACTGAGGAAGCGAGGGGTGGCGTCGGGTCAGGAAACATGGCTCGCCCTCTCGCGCGCGCACTTGGCAGAGATCGCGCTTCGAGGCTTATGGGATGTGCGGGCCCTTTCGGCATCCCTCAGGATTACTGGCTAGGGGCCAGTACCTAGCTTTAGTCGGCGGCATGTTGTCGGGATGGATCCTCGGTCGCACGAAAAGTAGAAGAGAGGTCCTTGGGGTTATTGTCTCCTTTATTCCTCTTCCGTCATCTTTTTTCCCGCCAGATGTCTCGGTGCCATCTCCTGGGAGCTGGGCTCCCCTGGGTAGACATCCGGTTTGCGACAGTCCCCTGATCCGGAAAACAGGTGTCTTGGATATATTAATGTGACCTGACGTCCCTTGTCCTCAGTGGGTATCCCAAATCGGCGTACCCATGCTTGGCGCGTGGGTACTCGGTGCGTGCGGGGCGCGAGGGACTGGTGGAACTCGCGCGTGCCAGCTGGTCTGGGCCATCCTCCCGCCAGTCTTCTCGATTAGGCTAAGTTGGTGGGACCGGATTGAGACGGTGGACGAAACATTGAGAAATGCTGTTGTCCCGATGCCCACTCGACTGGCTCTACAGCGGGCACTTTTTATTCTGTTTATTTTTTTGTTTTCCCAGGTCTTCAAGCTTATTGAGGGGAGGAGATGATGATAGGAGATCTACTCAAACGCTGCTGTGTAATGATCATGGCTAAAACCAGCGGGATCGCTCCTTTCTCCAGCCATCAAACGTTCCGCTACGTTTCCCACCTGATTGACCAGCCCGATCCACCCATTCCCCCCCTCTCTATGGGTGCAGCCGCCGGTGGCTGCGTTTATAGTCGATGAACCCCCTCAGATTCAACACGACCTCGTCGGCCCGCTCCCGCAGCTCCGGCATGGCCCGCCTGTCGATCTGCTTGGCGATCAGCTCCATCTTGGGGAGCACCGCGTTGAGGTGGGCCAGGAAGTGATCGGCCCAGAACACCTCTTGGTCGTAGGGGTAGTTCTCGTCCCCGTAGATGTCGAACAGCTGGTCCAGCGCCTCGATCGCCTCGGCAGTGGGCGTCTTGGGCAGGCGCGCAAGCCGGGTGATCAGAAACACCCCGATCTGCCGGTTGAGCTTCGCGGGGGCCGGGTGCCGCGCGATCTGGCCGAGCACGCCAATGATCTTGACGCCGAGGGTCTGGAACGGTTCCCCGGGCGGGTTTGCCGCCAGCACGAGCCTGGCGGCGTGATAAAAGTGCATGAACTTGCGCTCCTCCCCGGGCACGTGCGGTAGCCGGCCGCCGCGCAGGGTGCGGGCCAGGGCCCAGGCGAGGCCGGTGACCTTGGTGGCAAGCTCCCCGTCGGCCGTGTTGGTCGCGACAGTAAGGAGCGGGGTGACTACTTTCTTCCAGATGAGACAGCCGCAGGGTGTCCAAGTCGCCTGGACGGCAGCGTTGCGGCCCTGGGAGAAGTCGACGTGGGACACGGACCAGGCGATGTTGCTGAGCGCCGACAGGGCGAGCACCTGGAGGTCGATGTCGGAGGTCTGGCCAAGCTTCGGGGGACATGTGAGCCGGACGAGCTGCGGTATCGCTTGGTGGCAGATTCGCAAGAGTAGGCGGGGGACACGGCCGGCTGTGGTTTGTACGTTTTCGTCACCGTGCCCAGACCCGACCGAGAGCATGTCCAGGTCTGGATCAGACTCGGATTTGTCCATTTTCCCGTCGCCATCGTCCTCGTCCTCTTTCTTGATCTCTTTCGTGACCTCTTTTTTGACCTCTTTCTTGGTCGCTTTCTTGGCCGCTTTCTTGACCTCTTTCTTGACCTCTTTCTTGTCCTCGGGTTCGCCCATTTCTTCGTCGCCATCGTTCCTCCCTCGGCCCTCGCGTGCCTCCCCAGCCACCTGATCTTTCCCGGTCAAGACGTCCTGCAGGCCCGTGCCGATGGACGCCAGGATTTGAAGCGCCACCTCGGCGTCTTCGGTGCTGAGTAGCTCGAGGGCGGCGTTCGGGTCGGGGTCAAAAAGCGCCAGCGCGGAGGAGAGGCGGCCAGTAAGCCTGGCGTCGCTCACGGCCCGGGCCGGCCGGTCGGCTCCGTGTCCGAGGGTCGTGTATACGGTGTGGATTATTCCGCAAGCCAGCACAGCCTTCGATTCGTCGGCCTGCTCGATGACTTTCCTCAGCCCGTTCAGGGGGCCGGGATCTCGCTTGTTCACGATCTGCCTGGCCAGCACCTCGTTTTCCTCGGACAGCGTCAAGAGGCAGGTCAAGGCCGCCTCGGCAAGCTCACCACACGAGCCCTCGAGCGGGATGAGCGCGAGCAGCAGGGGGGTTATGTGAGGATCCATGGACACCCGGTCGACGGCCTCGGCGTTGACCTCGACGACGCAATCGAGCACGATGAGCTGGCAGGCCGCCATCCTCCGGATAACCAGCTGCTGAGCCTCGGCGCCGTTGCTATGAGGTCTGAGGATCTCGGCGAGCTAGTGAGGCGCGATGTGGTGTCAGCATGGGGTCGTAAATCAGAATCCAGATATGGGCTCACCTGCTTCGCGCCGTCGCTCAGTAAGGTCATGATGCCGCACTGGTAGAGGCGGACGCAGAAGTCGCCCTCCTCCTCCTCGACCAGCGCTCTCAGGATATCCCATCCAGCCACACGGCTCTCGAGCGAGCTGTCGGTCAGGGTGTCGTTGAGGAGGGTGTGCAGGATGTCCTGGCGCAGGAGCAGCTTGCGGTACTCGGAATCCTGCGCGATGCCGTCGATCAAGGCGGCTGCGGTGGTGCGGTCGGCCTGGCGAGCGCTCTGCAGTTTCCGCAGCACCGGCAAGATGGTCTGCTCTCGGACCGTGGCGAGCGCCGCGTCCGAAAGGGTGGGCGCAGACTCGTCCAGGCTCGAAGAGTAGGCCAGGGACGTGGGCTCGGCCGGGCTCGGAGAGTGAGCCGGGGCTGGGGTCGTGGGTTTGACCGTGCTCGTGGGGTCGGCCGGGCTCGTGGGGCTGGCCGGGCTTGCGGGCTTGGCCGGCCTCGCAGACTGCGAGAGGGGGTCCTGCCGGTTGGACATGCTGGGCCGGCTCCGGCTGCGTGACTTGCCCATGCTGTGATCTAGAAGAGGCGGGTACAGGTACCCGGTAAGATGGTCGACTCGGTGGTTGTTTTGTTGTGGGAAGACTGCTATATGGATAGATGGATACGATGAAACCTGCCTGGGCGGGAGGAGGGGGGCGACGACGCCATATTTCAAGCCGGCTCGGGCCCCACCACAGTTCCCGACCCAGCTAAGCAGGCGCAAAACGGGCAGAAGGAAAGGTGGCAGCTGGGCAGCTGCTTGTGGTCTTGATCAGGGCAGGCACGGTTGATAGGGTACACGTTACTCGAGCCTTTCCGTACGTACATCTTATATCTTGCCCACTGACCATAAACAACGCTGGTCTGGCTCTTGTACTCTTGGAGAGACTCGACTTTAGGTTTTATTGCCGTCAAGTCGACACCATGTGCCGAGAGCCTCCGCCCGCCACTCCGATCCAGCTGCCCGCTTGCTGCCAGACGCCCCGCCCCCCGGCCAAAGCTAAGCCAGAAATGAGACTGTAGAGGCCCATACCGAGGTTCAGCCGGCTTGATGACAGGCTGCTGCTGCATGCATGATGGCGCCGCCCCGGCCGCCAATGCAGACAGGCAGGATTGGCAGCAGCAGCTGTATATGTATCTGCTGCTGCGACCTGACCGATCAAGCTGGGTGCCGGTACAGGGATGCTACCTGCTCTTCTGCTGCTGCTGCTGATCCTGGCGGCCGGCCGATAGTCGCGCCATCATCTCTGCCAGCCTCATCGACCGCTTTCCGCGACCAACCCCACCACCAGCAAGCGAGACTACCCCTCTCTCGCGCCGACTGCCGCCCCCCCAGGGAAGGGTGGAGGATGTCGCGCCGTCGCTGACCCCTCCGTCCTTCTGCCACCATCTACCACCGCCCACAGCAGAGCTGCTCCAGCGCCCCGCCCGCGCGCGTCCCGCTCGCGCCCCCGCCCACACCCAGTCGGCGATATGGCGACGGCCGCATGGACCAGATCTCGGATGCGCGCCCTCACGGACGAGGAGCTGGGCAAGAAGAGCGATGACATCTCCCCCACCACTCCCTCGTCTGCCGTCTCCCGCGGACCCGGCTCGCGCTCATGGCGTAGGGCGCCGACGCCGAGGACGACAAAGCGATGGGTATTTCTGCTGGCGTTCGCTGTCACACTTTGGCTTGGCCTCTCGTTCCTGTATCCCTACGGCACCGCGGACGGGCCGACATGGCCGAGAGAGGCAGGAGATCCACCACCGAGGCCCCGGTCGGCGTCTTCCTCTCCACCACCGATGCCGTTACCGCGGCCGCGGCCTGGATACGACGGACCCCTGCGGTTCGTGCGCCTGGGCGAGACGCTGCGCTCGCCGGAGCGGTACGGGAAGATGGGCACCCCCTCCGCGGTCGCGGCCGCCAAGCCGGTGCTGTTCGCAGCCGCCAGCCTCCGGAGCGCGGCCACGCTCTTACCAATCGCTTGCCAGATGGCGGATCAGAGTCGCAACTTTGTGAACTTTGCGTTGATGGGCAGTAGCGAGATCGAGTATGCGGACCTGCTCGCTCTCAACGGGATCGACCCCGACAGGTGCGAGGTCCTCTTTCACGGTGAGAACAGACCGGTCTGGATGGCAGAGGGAGAAGGGGTTGGTTCATCACGTGTTGCTCCGGCTGGCTCTTCTGACCCGCAGAATTTCCGCCATCCAGATGGCCGGCCCGATATGGTTGCCGAGTCCGGTCCGGCGCGGTTGAGCCGTGCTGCCGCTCGCGCCCTGTGTAGGTTTGTTGTCGCTCGCATGGCGCGCCGGGCGTGCTCGAAAGGGGCGGACTGGCCGGCTGGCTGACTGGCTAACTAACAAATCTTCGGCGCGTGCCCAGTTCACATCCACTCGTACCGGCGGCCGCATGTGGTCATAACCGATTCCGGTCCGGCCGAAGAGGAGCACTTCGTCCGCTCGATCCGACGGCAGAGCGCTGACCTGAACCTTCCCCTCCTTGAACTACCCGACGAGCCAGATCGGTGCCTCTCGTGGATGGTCAAGCTGGACGGCTCGTCCCTGGCCGGTATGACAATCTCTCCGCCGTCCGCCGTCCGCCGCCCGCTGCCCGCCGCCCGCTGCCCGCTACCGAATCCCGCTGTGCCATCTCCCGTGGCCGTGTCCAAGCCTCATGCTTACTTACACCTGGTCGCACCAATCTGCTACTGTGCACCCGTGCCAGCCCTGCCTTCGATCCGCATCGACATCCTGATTCGCGCCCCCGCGCACGGGTCCGGCGGCCTGATCCGGCTCCTGCAGTCCCTCAGCCGGGCCGACTTTGGCCCGATCCCGATCCCGCGCCTCACCATCGAGCTCCCGGCCAGACTCGAGCTGCCGGCTGAGCGGTTCGTCCAGGCCTTCTCCTGGCCCCCGCGGTCGGCGGTGCCAGACCGAGCAAACGGCCCGATGCTCGCTATCCGGCGCCGGGTCGGACGACGGCGCATGACCGAGACCGAGAGCTCGGTTAGGTTTCTCGAGACATTCTGGCCATCTGGGGTCGACCCGGCTCGGTCGCACGTGCTGGTGCTGTCGCCCCAGGTCGAGCTGTCGCCCCTCTTCTTTCACTGTACGCGCACGCCGGCGGTGGCCATGGACGGGACATGCACAGCACATGCGGAGAAATGGCCGGTCCGGCTTTCTGACCACGCTTGGTGAACAGATCTGAGATTGGTCCTCCTGGAGCATCGCTACTCCAGTTCTGGGCCGCAGTCGGGGATTGGCGATAGGCTCATGGCCATCAGCCTGCATCTGCCGACCGCATGGCTTAACGGGACGCAGCCGCTGTCGGCACCAGCGCCACCGGCGCCACCGACAGCGGCTGGGGCGGACGTCCCCGACGTCCCGCAGAGCGGCAGCGCTCCTTTTCTGTGGCAGGCCCCCGACAGCAGCGCCATCTTGTTCATGGGCGACAAGTGGAAGGAGCTGCACGGGTTCGTATCCCAGCTCCAGGACCCAGACCGCTCGCGGGCGCCCCCGACTCTGCTCGAGCACCGAGCGACCAGCGGCTCGCATCACCCGGCCTGGGTGGAGCACGCGCTGCAGCTGTCGAGGGCACGCGGCTACGTCACCCTGTACCCGGCCGCCGACGTGGCAAGGGCCATGGTCACTCTCCATACCGACCTACCGTACGGGCCCGAGGAGTATGGCGGGTCGAGGGACGGCCGCGCCCGTGGCACCCCCATCCCTCCCCCACCTCCTGCGCCCGTCAGAGATGACGATCCGGATGACGGGTCGCGCTCGGGCGTGCTGAGCATGGCGCTCCGCGCCGGCGAGAGACCCACTCCGCTATCGCAGCTCCCCGTCATGACGTGGGACGGGCGGGCAGTGGATCTCGAGGACCTGGCCGCATCTGCGAGGGGGTACACGCGTGAGCTGAGGACCCAGGCCGGGTGCTCGCCAGGGGGGGTCGCTTATGCCGGTGCCGACCCGTATGCGCTTGATCTGTTTTGTAGTCCTGCCGAGCGGTAGGACTCTGCTTCTTTTTTTTTTTCGTCCCTTTACATTTCCGCCCCTTTTCATCTACTCATATTCTTTTCTTCTCATGTATTTCTGCCTTCTTTTCTGGTTTCCCTTCCTCTATTTTCTCAATTTGGCCCACATTTTAGGATATAGCTTCTTGGACCCAGCAGGCCAGGCGGTGTATGCAGAACTTGGATAACTGAAGAGTAGCAGAGTAGGGGACAACCGCGGTCGTTGTCAGTCGGAGTCAGTGGGTCGCGGACCAGGGGGTCAAGGCTGTGGTGACTGTATACGGTGGTGCGGATAGGATATCCAGGTGGCGAGAGAAATAAATGCATCGACTGTATGATGGTTGATTATTCTGTCTGCCTTGGTTGCCCTAGGTTCGCTCTGGAAGATATATCACGCGGCTTCTGTGACCCGCCTGGCAGGTGTGACGCGCCCTACAGGGATCTGGGCCCTCGCAGGGCCCAGACCGGGATCTATTCCTTTGCTCTATGGGCTCAAGTAGGGAAAACAGGCTGATCGCAGGATCAGTGGCCTGATCAGCTCAATGTAGAGAGGGATGGGCGATCGTGCGGTCATTACGGAAGTAGATCAGGGTTTCCCGCGTTAATAAGGTCATCAACGCAGGCTCAGATGATATACCAGTAGCTCCTATCAAGCATAAATAGGATAGGATCTCTCCAAGCAATAGGGGAGAGTGCAGATCAATTCAACATACTATCCCATGCCGATAAAGGCGCTCTGAGCGCTATACCTTCCCTATCTTACGACCACCTACCCACTCCTCCTTCCCCACCCTACCCCACTAACCGCTGCCTGCCACCTGCCTACCCTGTCTGCCAATACTACCGCTATTTGTCTGCCAACACGACTGGCTGTTCAAGCCACCCATTCTCAGACAATGTCCATCGGGTCTGCATCCTACTGCACGTCGGAAGTACTGCTGTTGAAAAAAGAATGATATATTATTAAAAAAGTAAAAAATAATGTAGAGATCAAACTTTTGGTCTGCCGACGGCGGCTTCGAAGCTACCATTTGTTCTTGCATTGCTGCCATTTGTCCTTGCATTGCTTCCATCATATCCTTAAGCTGAGCGATCTGGAGTTGTACTTCGGATGTCTGCTTCGTATTTCGCGTTGATTTGTCGTAGACAGTCGGTAATTGGATGTGATTGTGGGAGGGAACTCCAGGGCTTGCGCGGGCTAGGGTTCTTATTAGTTTCTATTGAACCTATGGCTCTCAGAGCGCCTTTATCAGCATGAGATTGTATCTTGTATTGATCTGCTCTCTCCCTATTTCTGGGAGAGATCCCATCTTATTTATGCTCGATAGGAGCTTCTGATACGTCATCTGCTGAGCCCGCGTTGATGACCTCATTGACGCGGGAAACCCTGATCTGCTTCTGTGATGACAGCACGATCGCCCATCTCGCTCCCCATTGAGCTGATCAGGCGACCGATCAGACCACTGATCCTGCGATCAGCATGTTTTCCTTGCTTCTGCCCAAGGAGCAACGGAATAGATCTCGGTCTGGGCCCGGTGCGGGCCCAGATCCCTGTAGGGCGCGTCACAGAACCACAAGGGGAAAAGGAAAGGAAAGGGTCTGCTCCCTTCCCACATCTGCGGAGTTTTTATGGTGCGATCCGTGAGGATTCACCAGGGTTTCCGTCATGTGATCCCATGGGGATCCCCACTATTCCCATGGGCAGCTCCCATGGGAGCTGCGGGCCGTAGACCCGCAACAGTCATGTTTTGATTGTATCGTGTCATGCTGTTGTGTGTTCGACATGGCGAGTTAAGACGTCCGAATCAAGTCGATATAAGGGAACAAATGTGCTATGACGACCGTACGGCAACGACTATTTTGGACCAGAAATATGAATCGAATGGATGTGATGTTGGACCAAAAATGATGTGGAAATTTGTTTCGGGCTTGGAGGAAAAGTAAAAGGAAGGGGAGGAGGGGGGCTTTTATAGGCAGGCGAATTATTATCTTGCTTAATAATAACTAACAAGCTGGGAGCCGGGAGACTGGCAGCTGGCTGGCTGTCACGTGATAGCCCAAATTCAAGTATAACCACCCAAGTGCCAAATTACTTGTCAACCCCCTTCCACATATCCAAAGGCCCCCCTCCTCATGAAGGAGCACCCTCATCGGTCTGGTCCTCCCCAGCCTAGCCAGCACCAGCCGTAGAATGGCGTGCCTTCTGGCTTCGCCTCGCTGACCCCCCGATCCCAGCCTGCTACTTTCCCGTACGGTCCACACGGGCCAGCGCCAGCCGTGGTATCGCGTCCGTCTTGGCCTATACTTGCCTAATCCCTTTCCGACCTGCTACTTTCCGCCCGAGTCAGCGTCCGCCGCGGCATGATCCCCTGTCTCACCCGCAGTATCCACGGAAGAGAAGGTCCCGTTCCCTCGCAGAATTCCGGGAGACTTGGCCCACGGGTTGTCCACCAACTCCTCGGGAATGCCATCTCGCTCGGCTGTTTCTTTTTTCTCTTCCACGTCCTCTGCCTCGCCCCCTCCTTCCTCTCCGTTCCCACCATCCGTCTTATCCCGTGCTCTTGCCCCAAAGCGCGCCTCATCGGTCGGCTTCCGTTCGGCCTCCTCCGCCTCCTCCACCGTGCTCGGCACGTCGATGTGATGCCCCCCCGCCGACGCCGCCGCGGACACGGTGGGGATCTGATGCGCGACTGAGGCGGGGGTGCTGCTGCTCTGGCTGGAGCCTGCCCTGCTGCGTCGCCTGGGCGACGCCGGCATGGAGATGGACCCGGCCGAGAAGAGGCTCCCGCGAGACCCCATCGTCAGCCGACGGGCCGCATCGTCCTCATCCTCGGTGCTGGTCGCCGACGAGCCCGAGAGGCGGGAGCCGGGCGTGTCCACAATGTGATAGTCCCTTGCTTCCGCCGCCGTGATCGCGTGGCCGTAGCCGAAGCTGTCCCTGTCAGACCTCGACTTTTGTTGCCGGCCATATCCCCATCCCCAACCTCCGCCGCCGCCGCCAGCGCCGCCACCTGCTCCGCCGCTGCCGCTGGTGCTGCTGCCGGACGCGATCGATGCCGGTCGGGAAGTCCACGCCGCTGCCGCCGCCTTCTTCTTCTCTCCCGCCCAGGTCGCCCAGCTGCTCATGTAAGACCCCGCCTTGTTACCGGCCAACTGCATGGTCTGCTGGGCCTTGGCCAGATCGATAGGCGCCGGCGCGATCGTGCCGGCGCTGCTGCTGCCATCGCCGCCACCAGGCGGAGACTCGGCAGAGGCCAGTCTGCGGGCCTCCATGTCGGCATAGAACCTATTGAGCATGGTCGTGGCCTTGTCGCGGCCGGCCGCCAGGTTCCGGCCCAGCACCTCACGGCCCTGGGCAAACCTCTCGTCCAGGTGGAGCTCCTTCACCTGCTCCGAGACGCGGCGCTGGAGATCCTCGATGGTGAGTCCTCCGGCGGCCGGGTGCTTCGGCTCGCAAATGTCAAAGATCTGCCCGTCCGTGTGGCGGTTCCACATCCGGTAGTTCTCCGTCCTCGACCACGTGTCCACAAAGTCGGGCCCGAACTCGGCGGCCGGGTTGCCGTCGATGTCCTGCAGGAGCATGGCAGGGTTGGTGGGGTTCTCGGCCGCAAAGATCTGGTACTTGACTGACGAGACCAGGGCGCAGATGTACTCCTCGAACTGGTTGCGGATGAATTCCTCGCTGCCGACGTACTTGTGGTGGATCGGCCGGCTGGGGTTGGACCCGTCCCACGTGTCGTTAACGACGCTGACGATCGAGTCGATCCACCGCCGGTCGGGCGTGGTGAGGACCAGGGCGCTCCGCAGAGAGGATGAGGTGATGTTGATCGAGTCCTCGTCGAGGTTGATGAGGATGTCGCTGTATCGGTCCTTGTGCTGCAGGAGCAGCGAGTTGGTGCTGCCGACGATGTACGACTTGGTTCCGAAGTCGGCGAGCACGTCGAGCTGCTGCAGGGGAGTGTACGGCCCAAACAGGCTTCCCTAGTGACTCGGCCTCTCTGCATCAGCATCCATCATCGGCCCGTCCCGGACGGCCGGGTATCTGGGGTGGATAGATAGATACCTTTCCGAATATCTGGAGAGGAAGTCCCATGTAGGTGAGCAGAGAATTGCGGTCGCTGGTTCTCAGGCTGGTGGACTTGCGCAGCCTGGACTCGTACGTGTTCAGGTCGGGATCGGCGCAGTCTTGGAGGTTGCGTATCAGGTTGGGGATCAGAGAGATGAGGGAGAATTGTATCATGCACAGCCGGTCGCATCTCGACCCGAAGAAGAGCATCTTGAGGGGAAGAGTCAGTCAGACTCTTCAAGTTTTGCACGCTGGCCGGCATGGTATCACTGGTGGTGGTGGTGGTGGTGGTGGTGATATGGTGGCGGTGGCGGTGATGTGGTGGTGGTGGTGGTGATGATGATGCTGCTGCTGCTGCTCACCTTCCGCTGCAGCAGGCAGCACTTGAACAAGACCAGGGTCTGCCACTTGAACTCGTGCACCAGCTCCCGCAAGCTCATGCCCAGGTTCTGGTCGCTGGCCGCCTCCCCGTCTGTGCCGCTGTCGCGCACCTTCTCGGCCAGGCTCTCCTGAAAGGCGCGCAAGATGTCGACGTCGGTGAACTCGCGCTGGGCGAACCAGGCGTTGGTGACGAAGCTGAGGCGGGTGCGCAGCATGCCGAACGACTGCGGGCTGTCGGCGATGACGACGACGGCCTTCTGGACGGTGGACCGGGTCACGTCGGGGGGCCGGTTTCGCAGCAGAGAGGCGTCAAGCTGGCGGGTGCAGGATATGCCAAAGAGGGAGGTGGCGGGCGCGGACGGGTCCTTGGATGGCTTCAGCAGGGTGAAGTAGGAGAAGTCTTCTTCGGATCTGGTACACGCGGGCCGCATCAGCCACCACCGCCGCCGCCGCCGCTCTCCCGCGCTCCCCCGCACTCCCCCGCGCTCCTCCGCTCTCCTCGCGCTCCTCCGCTCTCCTCCGCTCCGCACCGGAAGCCCACTCACGCATGCGCACCGTCGCTCAGGGCCATGAACGGTAACAGCGACCACTCGTACTCGACAGCCGGGTCGGACTCGACCGGGGCGCCAAACCAGGACTCGATCTCGGGCCCCCGCGCGTGATGGAATCCGACCACGGTCACCAGCGGGACGAACCTCTCCCTCGGGGGCGGCGGGGTGCCGGGCGTGGACTGGGAGCCTTCATTGTTGCTGCCGCTCATCTTGCTCGGACAGCAGGCGCTGGCAGTGCGCTGTATCGACGGGGGGGAGGTAGCGGTTGATGCGCGCAACTATCGCCGAGACGGCTACCTCTCTCTCTCTCTTTCTCTCCTTCTCTCTCTCTCCTCTCCCTCTCTCTCTTTCGCTCGCTCTCTCTTTCTTTCTCTCCCGCTCTCTATTTCTCCTGGTCAGGAGGAGCAGGGGGGTGGGCGGTGGGCGGTGCGGTGCCCTAGCGGGCCGGCTGGCTGTGGTGGTTCTATCAGTTAGCGCGGTGCTTCCTTGCCCGTGGGGCAGGCCGTTGACAGCCAATTGAGCTCGAGCTCGAGCTGGCCGGCATGCCACGCCAAACAGCCCTGCGCCGTTGCGGGACGGGCGGGCTGGTGAAAGCCGACCCCTACAAACGCGCGGGCGCGGGCGGCGGGCGGCGACCAGAAGATCAGACAGCCGACGGGAGAGGTATGTACGAGAGCCGGCTGGGGCTGGGGCTGGCAATGGCTCGCGTATGATTCCGACGAGGTGGCGACTCGCAGTGCGCATTCGGGCCTGGTGGCTATTACCTATTTATCTATTATCATGCCGTAGGCTGGCTGCCGGCTACACAGCCCACGACAGGTGAGGGCGTGAACTCAAAAAAAAGGCCCGAGCAAGTTGGCAGATCGGTCTTGGTCTTGCCGCCGCAGCGTGACGTGTCCGCCCTCCCCCACCCGCCCAATTGACGCGGAGGAAAATGCCACGAGCTACCGGGGGGGGCCGGTGAGCAGTCAAGGCCTTGTCGGTGGTTCGTCCGTCCGGGGGCATGCGATGGGTGCTGGAGTTACACAGGCTGGGCAAGAGCGGAATCCATCCACCAGAGCAGCAGCCATGAACTGGCTAGTTGGTGCGGGCCATAATCCGTCAACAGACCATATTCTGGTCCGGAATTATTGCCAGTTGCCAGTAGGCGAGGAGTGTGGATGTGCGATTCGGTACAAGCGATGGAAAAAGGCGCGTACTGTCCTCCCCAGCCCGAACTCGGTCGACAAGACCAGATTGGGCCCGGCCGCGAAGCTGTCCGGTCGCGCTCTCTCCCGTCATCTTTCCCGCCCCGGCGGCAGGCCGGCTTCCTGGCGGGAATATCGGATCCAGCCGATGGAGATTCGCGTCAAAGCCAGATTCTGGACGAATAACGCCGCTGCCTGTCTGTACAGCATGCCGAGCGGCGCGGCTCTGTGTCCCCAGTTTTGACTCGGTCCTCCCATTCAGACTCGGTCGGCGGACCCAAATTCACAATTCCCATCGGCATCGTTGACCCTGATTTCAGACTCGCTTCGTGAGCTTAAATCCACCTTGCACCCCTACGTGCACACACAGTCGGCAATTGAATGTGCCTTTTCGTTCCGACCTCCCCCTGATCCCACGGTCGCGTGGTAGGCTCAAATACAGTAGTCGTTCTCTTCTCCCGGTTCGCGGTTCGCGCGCTCGAGCGCCCATGCGTGTCCGATATCCTGGCTGAATCACTAGCAGCTCAACGGCACCGATCCGTCATCTCCTGCACCTGGACACGATCCGTCGGGGACTCGTCGGGCTGCGGGGTGGGGGGGGGCATGGTTGATGGATGTTGCAGACGCGGTCGCCGCGAGGTCAGCCCGCGAGGAGCTATCAGCAGTGGTCGAGCTCCGGTTCCCTTTTACCAATTACGGGCCCCCTGACCTGTGCTCCATAAGTAGGCTCAAACTTGACCTCACCTGTTCAGCCGGCCACGACTCGTGCGATGGAGCAACGGGTCTGGATTCCAACTGCAACTCATTCGCCTCTCGGCTTCCTACCAGGTCACGGTCCTCATCACATTCATCCCTGCTCTTGCTTGCTTGTACTTGATCAGCCGGTTTGAATTTCTCGTCGCCGCTCGTACATCACTTGCCTTTGTAATGAACCAGGTCGAATTCCCCCCATTGCTACTGTCCGTGCTTATAAACTCGGATATGAATATCTATCCCCCCCCCCCGCCTCCCATCACTATCCTCGAGTGGCCGTGGCCGTGGCTGGCCCTTGACGAGCCATCAAATGGGGGCCTGTGGGGGGTCCGTCGGTTGATCTTGTCGAGCACATCCGCACTAGATACACCCCCGAGCCGGGTCTGATCGCACGCTCAATGGTTCATCTGTTGATATATATCCGAGTCTCATCCCAGTAGCATCACTCCCTCAGTCGGCGAGTTCCGGCTCCCCCCATGTCCCCTTCTCGCCCTAGGGTACGCGGGCTGCGCTCACATAGATCGGTTCCGAATTCGAACATGGGCCCGCATTCCGTCCATCAGCATATGACCCTGAGGCCGGCCGGGTGAGACCACATTCAAGCACGTTCAAGCTACATGGGTATATATAACAGGCGCGCGCATCCCGACACAGCTCTCTCCCTCCTCTCTTCGCCAACCGGTATAATAGATATTGGATCCTGCACATCTTCCACCTGGTCGGGCCGTCGGGAGGACCCGGAGACAAACAGTCCGGGCCAGGCAGCAGGCAGAGAAGAAGTTGGTCTCCATCTTTTTTCGCAGCCCCTAGCAGTTCCCCTTCTTCTTCCCGCGTACCCGCTCACCCGCGCACCCTTCTTCCCCCGCGCCCCTCTTTCCTCGTGCCTGTCGTGCGTCGGTCGAGGCCCAACGGCTTCCTATTCTTCCCAACTCTCAAAAATGCCTCCCCATGAGGTGCGCGTGCGTATCTGGTTGGAAAGAAAGCAAGAAAGAAAAAACAAAAAAGTCCCATTCCCGATACGGATTGATCCCCTCAACGCGGAAGAACCGACCCCCGTCGGCGGCTTAGCCCTCTATTGTTGGTCTTGGAACTGCTCCTCCATCTGGTTGTTCGAGTCCACATTATGAAACTCGAGAATCTCGGAGTACCTGCCAGCGCGTGTCAGCCGCCGTCTGCACCATCTGGCTGTCCGATCCGATGGACCGACAGCAGGGATGGAGAAGCCTCTTACATCATGATCTTCCACGTGTCGACCGGCAGGTCGGCATCGTTGAAGCTCCAATCAAACTTCTCGTCGGCAACCGGCTCATCGGTGGGGTCATGGTACTGCGAGAGGTACTCGTGCGAGAGCGCCTCGGTGGCGGTTATCCGGGTCTTGGGGTCGAACACGAGCATGCGCTCGAGCATGTCGATCGCAGCCGGGTCGGCATTTCTGAACTTGGTCTTCAGCGGCTGGCGCTCCCGTCGGGGGAGAGACTTGACGAATCGCAGCGTCTGGGTCCGAGTCAGCTTCCTCTGCTCGTCTGCTCCCTCAAGCTGCGCAGTCTCCTCCACCCGGACTGCGCATACGAGGCCGGATGTGGCGGCGGATGTGACCAACGTTCTCGCTCGCAATCGTGTTTATCACGTCGTCCGGAGGAGTGCCCAGAAGCTCGGTGATGATCGAGAACTGGTTCACGTGGTCCTTCCCGGGGAACAGGGGCTTGCCCTCGAGCATCTCGGCAAAGATGCAGCCGGCGCTCCAGATGTCGACCTCGACGTCGTACTTTTGCCATGTCAGCATGATCTCGGGCGCTCGGTAGTATCGCGTCGAGACGTAGCCGGTCATCTGGGGGTCCTGGATGCGGGCCAGCCCAAAGTCGCAGATCTTGAGATCACAGTTCTCGTTGACGAGGATATTGCTCGGCTTCAGGTCGCGGTGCACCACTCCGGCCGAGTGGACATATTTCAGGCCGCGCTAGCATCCAGGTCAGCGGACGAAGGAGGGCTCCAACGTGCGGGGAGGCGGGAAGCGAGGAGGGCGTGGAGAAGTGGGAAGCGAGGAGTGGAAGAAGCGCGGTCAAGATATGGCCATACCATGATCTGGTACAGGAAATACTGAATGAACTGCTTCTCGAGGGGCCGCGAGGTCAGTAGCCGATGCAGGTCCGTGCCCAGGAGCTCGGTGACGAAGTAGCTACACGCCCAGCCGAGGCCTGGGTCAGTCTAGTCCGGTCGCGGCCTGGGGCCCACTCCAGCATACGGAGCCGGGCCGATCTTACATGTCTTCGAGGGGGGAGATGAAGATGTCGCTGAGAGAGATGATCTTTTGGGGAGGGCAGGGTCAGCAGGCAGGGTCGGCAAGCAGGGTCGGCAGGCCGGGTCGGCAGGATGGTTGGGCGCGAGCACGAGCATCATCACGTTGGACATGGGGATCCTTCGGAAGGGGCGACTCACGTTCTCGTGCTTGAGGTGCTTCAGCAGCTTGAGCTCGCGGTAGGTCCGCTTCGCCAGGACGGGCGTGCTAAACGGTTTCATTATCTTCTTCACAGCCACATTCTGGCTTGTGAGCTGGTCTCTCGCCGAGCTGGGCGGGGGGTGATTGTTCAGCAGCGGTGCGAGAGGTGCGAGGCATGCGTGGCAGGCAGGCGACCGAGAGCGAGCTGCTTACCAGACAAGACCGAATGCACCCATGCCAACTGGCTGGAGGTCCGAGTATCTGTTTATCGCACCCGAGATCGTCAGCCGGCCTCCTTCGGCACTTGCTCTCCCTCGATCGGCGGCGGGGCGGTCGCATACCTGGACGTGATCTCGAACGTGGTGCCGAAAATCTGGGCACGCACAAACTCGGCCATCTTGGCAGGAGATGGGATGGTCGTAGAGAGAGGGGGATTGGGGACCGCAGGGATGGATGCGAGGGTGAGCGAGGGGATGTGAGATGGCTCGGCCGGTGGATATTTCACTGCGGTTATTCTGCTGCGGGCGCGAGTTCGAGAAATAAGACGGCGAGATTGGTCTTGAGATGGTCGCTGCTCGGACCGTCGTTCGTGCTGCTACCCCGTGAGGCCCCCTGCTGGATGCACGTCGTGGGCAAGGAGATCGGAATCCGACAGCTGATCCCGTCGTAGGCAATGTGGCCGCCAGACGAGCCAGGCGGGGGAGGGGGGGTATGTCTTTCCCCTTTGACGGTGTGGGACAAGCCGAGGCCTGGCGATCGGTTTTTTTTACCTCTTGGGGGTGTGGGGGCAGTCTCGACGACACGTACCAAGGAAGAAGAGGACGAGGGAAAGAAAGGACGGGCAGGATTGTTGGACGGAGAAGAGAAGGTAGCGGTGGGGGAGGGAGAAGAGCAATTGTCGGATGCCGGGACGGCGGAGGATGGAAATGCGGATGGACAGATGGATGTATGCAGCGGAGGAGGAGGAGGCCGAGTCAGGAATGGGAGGAGAAAGGGAGAGGAGGAGGAGGGAGGGGCAGTGGGGTAAAAGATAGCTACGGCCTGGTTCAACAGCCGCCAGCCGGGCCCAGTCGGACAGCAAGAGCGTAGCGGCTGGATGGGCTCCCCCGCTCCTTTTGCTCCCCCCCTCACATCCCGGCCGGGTAGGTACTTGCTGCGGCAGACCCTGGTCGATATCTCACTACGATTCGATACAATTCGATCCCGGCGGCGATGCGCGATGGTGAAGACCGTCGTCGGGGTTTGATTTCCCTGGCGCATCGCACCCCCTTGGCTGCTGGGCAAGCCCCTCGGCGGACAGGCGGTGGCGGCGGCGGCAGCGGTGACTTGGAGTTAGTACGCGACAGCGCTACCTGAATCAGGAGCAGGTGCCAGAGTCAAAGTGTAGAATCGGCGCGGCCGCGCGGCCGCGCTCCCTGCCGGTCCCGCCCGAGACCACCGTGGAGACCGTACCGATGCGATCCAGGACTTGGGCGGGTCCGTGACCCGAGGGGCTTTTCGCAGGGAAACCAATCAAATCCCTATACAAGTGAGGAGGGCCGTAGCAGCAGCAGCAGCAGCGAGCTGTGCTCTCTCTCTCTCGTGCTGGCTGGCTGCCGCCAGCAAATATGTGTAACTATTCACAGCGCCAGGCTGGCACGGCGGTCATGAGACGAGCCGCTGCTTGACCGGGCTCCTCGCGCCCGCTGGCAGCGTATTTGGCACTCTCTGGGGCCGGCATGGATGTTACCTGACTCTGCGTCGGCCTCATGGCTGCCCCTGTCTGTCTCCTGACTCCTGACCTCAAACGTCCCCCCTCCCCCGCCTCTTCGGCAACAGACGGTCATGCCAGTCAGGTACCTTTGGGTTTCCTCTCTTCCTCGTGCCAGCACAGCACAGCACAGCAGCACCAGCAGCACCAGCAGCACCAGTACCAGCAGCCCAGCACCAGCGCCGGCGAGAAACCGAGGGAGCGCCGGCCAGGGCCAGGCAGCAGCAGGTGATAGAATCGGGATTTTAGGCACTGCGGCGGCAGGTAACATCTGGCACCGCCACGCAACAGTCGCGATCCCCGATTCACCAGCACTTGTCCCGATTCTCGGGTCAAACTGGGAACGACGACGAGCCCAGCAGGCCCGACAGTCGCTGGGCCGGCCATTAACAGCGACGAGGTACCGCCGAGGCCCGTGCCAGGTCTTGGGTGTACCGCCAGGCCGCTACCGGCTACCCCTCTTCTCGATCTCTCGCTCCAGTTTCCCTTAGCTGGCTGACCGGCTGGCTGGCCCCGGGACCAAGATTGAGGAGAAAAAAAAGAGCCGGTCGCGGAGCAATAGGTCCGGGTGGCTGGTAAGGGTGACGTCACCCCCTCCCCCCTCCGGACCGCCGCCCAGCCGGGCTTTTTCTCTATTTCCTTGCTGGCGGCAGCGAGGACAGGATACGAGTTCGATTGGGGGCATTGGTTTTTTTTCTTTTGCTGAGGAACAAGAATCGGTCGTCTCGGAACACCTGCCTCCATAGTGTCATCATTCTGCGCCGGCCCTGCTGCTGCTCCCTCCCCCCCATGCATGGCGGGGAAGATTTCGCAGCGCATGGGGCCTGCAAGGGCGAGAAGGCCCTTGATGGCGGCCCCCTGGCTGCCACCACACCGCCATTCCACCCCGTCTGTTTTCTGCTCTTCCAGTCGTTTTTCGATTTTTTTCATTTGTTTTTTTCCTCCCTTCCACCCTTTGCTAGCAGCGCAATTGGCCGGGCAGATGACGTCAGGGCCCTGCCTGCGGCTTCTCCCCCCTCCTCCCCCGCGTGCCTAGCTTAATCCATCACATGGGCCCGCGATTCCGCGCGATTAGAGAGCGGGATGGCCGGAATGTTGGACGCAGGCGGAGCCCTCCCTATCTGAGCAAGCAGTGATAATATCTGGTTATCGTGCTTGGATGCTGCGAGGCACGCGCAAACCCTGCCATCGACCCTGGATTTTCATCGCGTGTCGTCAAGGCTTGCCCGGTGGAGAATGTATCTGGTCCTTGGGTATCGTGGCCGGCTCGGCCTGCAGACATGAGAATACTATAAAGCTTCCTCTATCGTATGGCGGGGTAGAGAAGACCGAACTCGGCCCGACCCTGGACTTCCGAGCCTGCTCGTTCTATGGACGCCGATATACTAGAACGTCTCCCTGCTAGCATGTCGGGAGAGTACTACAACGTCACGTGTCGTAAACGTTGTTATTTTCCGTCTACCTAGTACTAATGGACTCGACTTGTGCTAGTCAAGGCAGGACAGCGGCTGTCTCGGTATAAAATTAATCCTAGTGATCCCCGTGTCAGTGCTTCCATCGGGTAGATGAAGAACATGGTCCAGAGCCTATATGGAGCCGGTGTCTATCATTGTATCTGGAGTAACTCGCAGCTAGCACAGCTATTACGACCTATGGATCACATCACTTACGCTCGTCACAACTCGGAGCATGACACGTGAGAAAAAACAAAAAGGGGGGGGGTTGGGACAGAGGAAAAAAAATTATTTCTCGGCTAGCACCGCTCAAACACTCGATACAACCCCTTGAGGTTGGCCATCTCCCACGCTCCATTAGCAGCAAACATCCTCGTGGCCACAAGTCGGGACTTGAAGGCCGGGAAGAAGAGATGCTCGACCGCCCACCGAACACTGTTCCGGCGGGCCCGGAGCTCCTCCGAGATCTCCTCGGCCCTGAGGCCCGCTTCGTCGCCGGGCGTCTCGGGCAGACGCTCCGGGACGTAGAATGCGGACAGCTCCCTGAGCACGCCGTCGACGCAGGCCTCCTCGTTCGCCCAGTCGACCCTGGGCCCCAGCCCGAGGAGGAACTGCGGCAGCTTGACGAGCGGCGGGTTATACCCCTTGACCAGGACCGGGATCGTGACCAGCTCACCGTCCGGAGTGATCTCCATGCCGAAGTACTCGGTCAGCATCTGACGGTTCTTGAGCAGGCACTCCACGGCACAGTTCACTCGCTCGTCTCTGTCGTAGCGGTCTTGGACCGGAATGGCGCCGAGCTGCTGGTCGGCCGCAGTGGCCACCAGCTGGCGGATATTGAGCGAAGGCCGGAACTGGATCCTGCCAAAGTTGCCAAAGTCGGTCAGGCCGACCTGATAGAAGTAGTCGAAGCAGGCGTGCCCGTAGTCGACCAGGAACAGCTTGGTTCCGGCCTGGATAGTGGCCAGGCGGCGTTGCTCATCCACGATGCCGATAAACGTGTGTTGGATGAAGGTATCGGTGAGATCGGTATGCATTTGCTCCCGCACGTATGCCCTCAACTTCCGGACGCTGCCCAGCTGGCACGAGTACTGCTCCTGGCTGTGGATCTCATATTCGATCCGGTCGGGGGGGCCAGTCCCGACCCCCCCCGCGACAGCGGCGGCGGCGGCGGCCTCGCCAGCTCTGGCAGACGGTTCGGCTGAGCCGGCGGAGTCTGGGGTGGCCGGGGACAGGGGGGTGAACATGGTGGTGATTTTCCGTGCCGTCGCGTCGGTCCTGACCAGGCTGTTGGAGTTGCGTCGCTGGCGCTTCGGGTCGGGCCCAGACGATGGCGGGCCGGCGCCATCTCTTCCCGGGCCCTGGCTCTGGATCGAGGCCATGAAGGGAAAAGCGCCGGCGCCGGCGCCGCCCGAGAGCAGGGGCTGGGTGGCAAACGTCCTGCTTGTGTCGACGGCGGCCAGGCGGAGCCGGATGCACTCGCACATGTCCTGGATGATCTCATCCTCGTTCACGAGCCCGACCATGCGCTTGGTGGGGTGGATATTGACGTCCACGTGGTCGGGCCTCACCTCGAGGCTGAGGTAGACAAACGGGTGGCCGCCCCGGGGCAGGAGCTCGACGTACAGCTTGTCGACCGCCTTCTTGACCGCGGCCGACTCGACGCTCCGGTGGTTGATGAACAGCAGCAGGGTCGGCCGCTTGTTGTGGTAGTTGGCGTTGGTGACCCACCCGTCCGCCTTGTATCCCCACCGGCTGCTGCTGGTCTCGATCCGGACCAGCTGCTTGGCCACGGCGGTGCCGTAGATCTGCCGGATCCGGTCCACGACGGTGGCGGTGGGCGGGACCGAGAGGCTGATCGAGGCATCACCCTGCTTCTTGCACGAGAAGCCGACGCCCTCGCAGTGGATCGCGTACCGGCCCAGCATGTCGATGATCTTGTTGTACTCGTCGTTGGGCGACCGGAAGGCACGCCGCCGGATCGGGATGTTGAAGAACATGTCCTCGACCGTGATCTGGGTGCCGACCCGGCCGGCAATCATCTTGGGCTCCTCCGACTGGCCGGGCCGGGCCGGGCAGAGACGCCCGTCCATATAGTGGGCGCGATAGGCCGTGTCGGAAGTGGCGGTCTTGGTGGTGACCGCCAGGTGGGCCACGTGGCAGATGCTTGCCAGGGCCTCCCCGCGGAAGCCATACGAGGTGATGGACTCGAGATCTTTGAAGTCGGCCAGTTTGGAGGTGGTGTGGCGCTGGCAGAGGATGGCCAGGTCTTCCTTCTGATGGTTGGGGCAGATGTGAGCGGTTAGCGGCGGCGAGTCGGGCTGGCCGGAAGATAAAAGAGGACTTGCCCGAATGCCGCAGCCATTGTCGGTGATCTGCAGAAGTTTCAGGCCGCCCTCCTTGACGAGCACCTCGATAGTAGTCGACCCGGCGTCGACGGAATTCTCAACCAGCTCCTTGAGGGCATTGACCGGGGCGACGATGATCTCACCGGCCGCAATTCGGTTGACCACGTCGATGGCCAATGCCTGAGGGCAAAGATTGTCAGTTGTCAGCGGGGCGGGCGCTGGTCAGGGGAAAGATGGCAGCGCCATAGGAAAATATGACTGGAGGGGGGCGGCTGGCGGAGCGGGTGGTACCGGGCGGTTGCCGATTGGCGGTTGGAAGAGGGAAATGGAGGCCAAGGGGAGGAGCAGCAGGAGGAGGTCCGATCAAGATCGAGGGAGCACCTACTTGGATGCGGCGCGGGTGCGCGGGCCTCTGCGGGGCGTCCGCCTCCTTGCGCTTGGTTCCGGCCAAGGCGCCGGCTCCGTGATCTGCCTCTTCATCCGGCGCGATAACGGGCTCATCGTGATCCAGATCCATCAGCTCATCCATGGCTGTGGATCGCGGGAAAAGGCACGTTCGCTGTATCGGGTATCGATGGTGGAGATGGCGGCGCGGCTGGGTATTTTGCAGAGGATGATGTTCGCGGGCCGAGGTACTGCCAAGGGAGGTGCTGGTGGACGAGTCTAGTCATCCAGGAGGGGGCATGTGGAGGACCGGCTCCGCAGCAGGGTGGTCTGCACTCGAGGCAGGGTGGTGGTGGTGGTGGTGGTGGATGTGATGGTGGTGGTGGTTATGAATGTCTCCGGATCGGGCCCGCGTCCGTAGAGGCTGGCAACGGGGGATAGTTCGTCCCTATACGGCCTATGGCCTCCAACGGTGACTCGTGACGGACATGGTTCAAGCATGGACAGAAGAGGATATTCCACAAAGGCGAAAATGCAGCCGCAGTTTCCTGCAGGTGGTGGCTGCTCGAAAAGTGCTGGGCCGCGATATTCGAGATGGGCGCGAGCAGGTTGTCCGGCAATGCGCGGGGCATAGTTTTGGCCGATAAGGATGCCGGCGCGTGGTCACGTGGCCTGGGTTCCTCCTTCTCGTCCGGCCAGCCAGCCACATGAATCTGCACCTCGTTGGTTCAGCTCTGCTATTTCGCTGCGCTGGAACCATCCTCCTGTACTCGTCCCTCCCTCGGCCGTCCTACCCTGAACCATTCCCAGTCCTACACTGAAAAGTTCCTATGGTAGCACCTGAAGCTGTCTGTCCACTCCCCGCATGGGTACAGGCCCGAGTCGGGAGACCAGAGAAGGAAGCAACCAAGTGGCGAGCGTTTGGGATCACCAGGACCGTAAACGGAGCCACTCGATCTCCCGAATCGAGTTTTTCATGCAGATAGTTGCCTTGAACGAGCCAAATCGCCCTGCGGGCCACGGCACATGACTTGCAGAGCGCGGGGGCTACCATCACGTGGTGATAGCAAGACAGTGACGCCGAGAGATCAGGCCGCGTCTGCCCCTCCCCCCCGCTTGGCTCATATGCCCGCCGAGGGCGACGCTGATAACGCTCTCAAGCGCGGCTGGCCAAACCATGATGCCTGTCTGCCGCCCGCGCCAGTAGCATCTATCATCTCTCACGCCCTCCACGCCCCCTTGGGGACGGCCAAGAACGTCCCTGCCTTCGGTTGCTTGCCTCGACACGCACGCACGCACGCACGCCCGGCAAAGTACCACCCCGACACAGCTGAGGCCGGCCACCCATCTTGTTCGTCCGCCCGTCCATCCCGGTCTGACCTGCCTCTCCCCAATCCCATCCCGCGATTTGCGGCAGGCAGGGTGGCAGCGCGGCAGCAGGGCGGCAGGACGGCAGCGCGGCAGGGCGTGTGATGGAAAGAAGAGGAGCGCGGGTGTAACGTGCACGCTCCTGGTCAAGACTGGTCCTCGATTGAGCCTGACCCGGCCCCTCCCTCCCCACCTGGAGGGGGCGTGTCCACATCGTGGTTGGCCGAGGTCGGTTGCCGGTCCACACGGGCGCGCTCGTCCCGGCCTGACTCAAGGAGGGACAAGCCAGGAGGCGGCGAGATACCCCCGGCCCGGAATTTCCCCCACTGGAGGGCGTGGGAGTCGGGCGGGGAAATACTATATATAGGGACTGTATGTCCCCCTTGGCCCCTCCCCTCGCTGACGGCTCGAATCTGTAATCCACCATCCAGGTTGGCGCTTTTCTTTTCGCCTCTCCAGCATCCAACACTCGACCGCGTCCCTTCCGAGTCACTGTCGGATGCTCTTTCTTGTTTCCGTCATCGCCGTCTCTTGCGTGTCTGCTTCTTTGTCCCCGGTATCGGCATAGCCGTCACGTCCGAGTGCCCTTTGTCACCGGTACCATCCTAGCCGGCAACCTCCCCAGACTCGGCAATCATGGGCAAGGAATCGCCCCGAGATGACGACGGGGCCGACCAGACCGAGAGCCAGCCCAGCGTCAGTCATTCGATGTGGCCTGAACCATCCAGCTCTCCGAGGTACGCCCGCCGGACCGGCCGATTCACCATCTCCTACCTGCTACACGCTCTGATCATACCAGCGCTGGCCAGAGCTGACCGCCTCTCGTTCGATAGGGCTCTCACGCCGTGAGTCTACCGGCCTGGCTTTCTCTCTGCCCTCGACCGTGGCCATCCATCACTGATATTTCCTCGGTTGGCTACTGCCGTAGAGTCCCGGCGCCGCCGCCTCACCACTTCGCCATGCACAGCGCCGTCAACCGGCAGCATCTCCTCCGTGGCATGCAGGGGGGAGGCGCCCACCGCCCGACTGAAGGCGAGAGGGAGGGCATGGACAGGGACCTCGAGGAGCTCGAGGTCGATGCGAGGCGGCGAAGCAGTCTCGACCAAGAGCAGCGGCAGCAGCAGCAGCAGCAGCAGCATACTGGCAGCACGGACCAGCCGGACCGGATTTTGTCACCAGCAGAGAATAATTCCAGCTCCGGGAACTCGGACCAGGATCGACATGCAAGCGGACGCGGGAGGGCAGGTACCAGCGGAAAGATGGGCACCAATGAGAGGACGGGCAGCAACGGGAAGTCGGGCACCAACCGAGAGAATGGGTCTCCCGGCCCATGGCCCAGGCCACGCCTCGAGGGCAATCGGCGCCCCGGGTGATGTACGCTGCTGGTGGTGCGTGTGGCGCATGTGGACCTGATTGATTGCTGACCACGACACTCGCAAATAAAAAAACCCGGGCCGGGAATGGGCACCTCGGGACGCACAGGGACGCATGGGGAAGCAGACAGACGCATGGGAGAAGCAGCACCGCCGTTGGGCCCGGCCGGCCAATCCGGTTGGTCTCTCGTCTGTTTTTAGCCCCGTGTCCGTTCTGATCCTCATCTCAATTTGATTGGATTTGGTGCATGTGCCCGTGTCTGGGGGGGATTCTGCTCGATCAGTATTCACGTGGTAGGCCGCCTCTTCCAATCCATTTATGTTAGACGGGGAGGCGAGGGTGACTGGAGATGGGTCGATCTTCTCCTGCGCAGGTCGTGCAGGTCCGCGTCCGAGACCGGCACTTGGTATCGCCGTGCGTGATTATGGCTGGCTAGCTGCCTTGCTGGCCGTCTGGCCGTCTGATGGTGAGTGTGTCAAACCTCGGCGTGGTCTGGCCTGCCTGTCTATCGCCGTTCCTACGTACATGATTGAACAAATACTGGGGCACATGATACATCTGCGAGCCAGCCGCCGTCGCCCCTTCTGCTACTCTACGTATCCAGCCAGGCAGCCAGCCCATCCCGGCTCCCCCCGCCCGCGGTTGTCTCTGTCACCTCCAATTCTTCACTCACCCTTGCCATGTGGCATGTATGTGCAATCCCGAATCTCAACGTGTGATTACCCCCGCCCACATGGACCGTGAGAGGGGCACATGAACTTCTCGCAGCATGCATATGCAATCATGGCAAATCTTCCCGGGGGCACCGTCATCCCGGCCTACACGCTCGCGAGGATCAGACTCGGTCGTGTCCCCGGTGGCCGGCCAATCTCACATCTCACACCACGCAAGGAGCAGGCAGCACACAGCACACATCACATGGCCCGGACAAGCCTTGCCGTCAGCCTGCTCCCCTCCCGCCGAGGGTATACTTGGGGGTAACTCCTCTCGCACTTGTTGTTCGTAATGATCATCCACTACCACTGTGAGAAAGTGACAAATCACGAAGGAGAGATATCACCACGCTGTGATGGGTTGGGGTCAGGGCAGGTAGCATGAGACTGACTCGTGGGATGGCGGTAGATTAGGTGTGGGAGGGAGGAGGGAGGAGGGGGGGAGCTAAGACGGCGCAGGGGCAGTTTGGCATTGCGTGGCCGGGGCGACGAATGGGCTGTGGGATAAATCGCAATGATGCATTGCCATCATAGGGAGAAAATATATTGAAACTGTGGTTTGGAAACAAGAATACACGACCTTCTCCCTTTCGTCATCACGACAGCGAGAATCCACGATGCAACTGGAATTTCATTTTTTCATCATCACGAGAGGGAAAATAAGTTGCAACATCATCGGCTGGGGGAGATACATGACGTCAGAACCACCGGCCGAGGGGAAACACACGGCATAGTTTGGTTTGGCCTCGTCGGCGAGCCATAAAACACGAGACGGTTGTGATCTGGGATTATCCGCCGACTGACGAAAGATGGAACCGGTATATTTGCCCAAATATGCCGAGGAGGAGGGGAGATATACTGTCCTTTCCGGCATTTTGGGACGAGGGAGAAGATACGGCGTCGGCATATACTTGCCCTCTTCAGGAGCGAAATGGCCTCCTTTTTGTTGAGTTGCCCTTCAGCAGCCTATATCAGCATTCGCGGCCGAGGGAGAAATTCCGACGCGTTCTGTTTCGCAATTATCAGACGAGAGATATAAAATGACGCGGCTATATTTTGCCATTATCCGCCGAGGGAAAAATCCCACCGTAGCTGGTTGTTATACAAGTAAACCCCCACCGAATGCCGCCTGCCCATTACCTATCCCATTTCCCATCAGCGCCAAGGCTATATAGAACATCCCGCAAGAGGCCAGCTAGCCCCAGTGCCGAAAATAAAAATAAAAACCAGAGATCGAACTGCCAGTCGCCGCCGCCCCCACATATCTCTCCTGTACACAGAAACTGACGCCGTGCTGGGACATTTAAATCCACCAGGCATTATTATCGCGCCTCCACAGGCTCAGCGCAGTAAGGATACGAGTCCACTTTTGCGGCGTTACATTACGGGACGAAAAATTGGAAAATAAAGTTGAAGGAAGGGAAAGGGGGAAAGTGGAGGGACACGTAGAGGCAGGGCGGGGCGGGTGGCGCCCAAGAGGTCGCCGTCTCCTCTTCATGGTTGCGCCGGCCTCTCGGGCTGCTCAATCAGGCCTCCGATATCGACCCGGCCGGGCGTGCGCTCCCCCCGGCCGCCCCAGCCAAAGCCCGAAGAGGATGAGGATGCAGACGGGGGAGCGGGAGCAGACGGCGTGGTCTGCTGCTGCTGGGGATGGTGGGGGTAATAGTGCTGGGGCTCCTGGGGGTGGTGGTGGGGGTGGTGCATTTGGGGCTGGAGCTGGAGCTGGGGCCGGATCGGCGGGAGCTGGAAGGCGGGCGGCGGCGGCACCCGTGTCGGGGTCAGCTCACTCCGGGGGATCTGATACCCCGGCGCGGCGGTGGCGATCCCGGCGAGATAGTCGGGCCGACTGGGAGACGGTGCGTACAACGACGACGACGCTGTTGCCGGCGGCGCCGCCGCCGTGCCGGGGCTGAATCCAACACCCTGGTTGGGAATTTGCGGCCGCGGCTGCGACTGTGACGTCGCGTTAGCGGTCTCGATAAATCCGGTCCGGGATGGGTCAAAGGTTGCCGAGACCGGGGTCCGCTGCCCAAAGCTTTTCTGCTGCTGCTGCTGCTGTTTTGGAGGAGGAAGAAGGGGGGGGTTGGCCGTTGGCTGCTGATATGCGCCGCCGTACGCCGACGTCGAATCCCTGCCGCGCGACGACGGCGACGGATACGGAGGAGGATAGTAGTACCGAGCCAGGCCGAGGAGGAGAACCACAAAAAAGATCGAGTCCTTCTTGGCCAGTCCGACCCGAACCGACAGCGGCCGCGGCTTTCCATCCGGATGGCAGCCAAAGGTGAGGAACTCCTGCCGGTCCACCAGCTGGAACCTCGACACGTCGTCCGGCCCGAACCCCAGCGACTGCATCACCCGGTTCTCCTCCTGCTTGTCAAAGATCGGAGGCAGGTAGTTGGGCTCTTTCCTCGCCTGCTCCTCCTGCATCAGCCGCTGGATGGCCTGGGCCCGGTCCCGATCGGCGGGAACGACGAGGTCGGCCAGGTGGTGGCCGCTCAGCGGCTGGCCGCCGCCGAGCGCGTCCGCAAACGTGGCCGAGGCCCGCGATATCTCGAGCTGCATCGTCAGGTAGGCGACCGGCTCGGGGGGGATTTGAGTCGCGATCGACAGCGGGGGCGGGAACGCATTGTTGGGATCCGATCCGGCGCCGGCCCGGTCCAGGAATCGGGGGGCCGGACCCGGCAGCAGCGGCTCGGCTGCGGGGCCGGATGTGGAAACCCGGTATCCGTCAACACCGCCGGCGCCGCCGCCTCGGAGAGAAGAGTCCTGGTACCCCGATCCGACCGGAGAAGGGCCGGCACCATACCCGCCGAGCTGTTGGTGCTGCTGCTGTCGTCCTCTGCCGAGGCCGAGATCCGGGGGGCGACTGTGGTGGTGATGGTGAGGATTTGGATGTGTATGGGGGTAAGGATGAGAATGAGGCGGCCGCGTGGGGTCGTAGACATTCGCATTCTCTCGCAGTCGCGGTCGCCCCCGCTTCTTATGCTGGACGTCGATGCAGGCCTGCTCCTTGCCGTTTCCTACACACCGCAGGCACGGTCTCTGCGCTGCGCAGCCCAGGTCGTCAGCTTTCCATCCTTCTTCAATCTCTTGTCACACTCATACCCCACTCATGCCACCGTCTCCACTCGGAAACGGCGGTACGAGCGCCATACCATGGGGACTGCTGCTTGTTGACGTGGACAAGTGTTCACACGCCATGGCTTGGCCGAGATAAAAATACCGGCGCCACGGAAAAACCAGCGAGCCAAGTTTCATCCTCAGCCGGCCGGAAGGCTGCGTCCGCTCCCGTTACACTGGCCCCCCTTCTCCCCCGTCGACGTCGGCGCCGCCGCCGGGCGCACCAGAGGGCGGTCTCGAGCGTTGACGGGCATGACCAGCCAGCCAGCCAGCCAGCCAGTCAACCAGCCAGCCATTGAGCCTCCTCTTCCGAATCGGTGGGGTAATCAATACCCGGTCGAGGAGCCGCGTGGGAGGGCAGTTTACAGGAAAGGAAAGAGGAGCAGAAAGAAGCGGAGTTTCTGCTACATACCATCACACCTGCCGCGTCTACATTAGTCCACCGTCATCACACCGGCGCAAGAAACAAGCAAAAAATGGCCAAGTGAATGGCGGAGGGGGATCGAAAAGAAAAAAAAACCAAAATTCCCGTCCTTACCTGAGATGGGCCCTCTTGCACGGTACGCATGCCGACGCGACGTGGCTCTTGGTTTTCCGCTGCGAAGACCTCAGAGGCGAGTAGGGCGGCTGCGGCTCGCCTCCCTGCGGCTTGGGGGCCGTAAACGGTCCCGGGATACCGGCCGGTGCCTGGGCATAGGCACCATACGGTGCCGGTGGAAGAGGCGCCGGCTGCTGCCCCATGGCGGTTGCCATGGGAGCCAGGTTATATGACCTGCTTTCCTCCGGCCCCGGGGCCGGATAGGCCAGAATCGTAGCTCCTCGTTCTGGGGGCGGCTCGGACGGATACGGCCGTCCGAGAGGGGGGATTCGGCCATCTCCGGGGGGTATGTGCTGGTGCTGGTGCTGCTGGTGCTGCTGGTGCTGATGTTGTTGCTGCTGCTGCTGGGGCGCCGCTCTATCATGGTAGGGTGAGTATTGCTGGTGTGATGGTGGGAACTGCGGCTGGAGTGGCGGAAGTGATGGCGGTAGAGGCAGAACTGATCGTGGTGGCAGCTGGGGCGGCGGCGGCGGCGGCTGGGACTGTTGCTGCTGCTGGAACTGTAAATGTCGGGCCGGCTGAGAATATATCCCCTGTGCATGTCCGACATGATGATCATCATCATCATCACCGGCGTCTTGATGATGCGGCTTTGGCGGCGACGAAGACCCCGACATGGGCGGAGAAGGGTAGCCGGCGATGGACCGGACAGCCGCCTCCTCTTCCTCCTCCTCTTCCTCCTGCTCTTCCTCTTCTTCCTCACTCCCTTCCAGCTGTTCTGCTTCCCCTCTCTCCTCCCCCCCCCTCCCCCCCTCCCCCCCCTCCTCCGGCTGCTCCTTTCCCCCCCCCTCTGGCTGTGCTCTGTTCGCCGGCCAGGTGAAGTCAAGCGCGAATCGGGCCAGATCTGAGATGCCCCGGCGCCGGCCGAGAAGAACAGACGATTCGTCTCGCCGCTCGAGTGTGGAGCGCATGGGTGGTGGTAATGGTGACAGCAGGATCGTCGACAGCCCGGTCGGTCAGCTTGCTCTTGCTGTCCGGCTCCTCACCCATCCCAGGCCGCCCCCTCCGCCGCAAGATATGAGCCGGTCGTCGACCCGGCCACTCTAGCCAACCGCCCCCGCCCACAGGCTGCCACTGCCGGCTACCAGTCGGGGAGCCCAACGCAGAGGAGCAGCCGAAGACGGGTGGGTGGTGGCCTGCTACCACGATCGGGAGAAGCTCGAGCCGCAACTGTATTTCGCAGCAGCCGGGTCCGGGAAACGGCGCGGTGCTGACCGGGTCCACCTCCACCAGAGCCGTGCACGGAGTCCGGCCGCAATCGATGGCGTCTCCAACAAACAAGACGTATGCGCCGCGCGAGAGTCGGCGGCGGCGGCGGCGGCGGCGGCGGCGGCGGTCGTGGTGGTGGTCAGGGTGCCAGGGGCCAGCCGGAGCACCAGAGGGGGGCGGGCTGACGGCGACAGCCAAAGGGAGCGTGTGAGGAGTGGGACAAGATGGCGGCCTGTAATACTACTGGGCCACAGCAAAGCTCCCGCCGTGGCAGTAATACGGCATGCAGCCGTGCTCGTGGTAGTGGCTCTTGAGGGTATCGGGCAGCCGCAGAAGGCAGAGTCCTGACGACAGGACGAACGAGGGAGACGGAGGCCGCGTGTGCATGCGTGTGTGTGTGTTGTGTGTGTGCGCGTGGGTCTCTCTCTACCAGTTCCGTCGGGGTTTTTTGCCGAGCCTGGCTGTCTCTCCGAGCCGTGAATCTCAACCTAGGCTAATATTCAGTCTTCCTCACCATCGGTCCGAGGCATGGGCGTTGGCGTGGGCCGGACGAGGCTGTTGCGAGCTCTCAGCACTGCCAGTCGGGAAGCATAGCAGATCGGTGGGAGGGAGCATGGCCAGGACGGCGAAGAGACCTTTTGAAGAAAGGATGATCGGGTGACTCCCGGTCGGTTGTTGTGCGACTCTCACTTGGGGACTGAGATCGAGCCGGGGTCGAACATGGACAGAGCGGGGGGGAGGGGAAAGGGAGCACGGAGGATGGGGGGGGGAAGATGGGGGAGGGGGGTGGGTGGGTGGGTGTGTGAGTGAACAAGGTACAGGGCTAGGCCGCGCCGCCAGCCCGCTCTCTTTCTATCTCTCCGGAATCCTCGCCGCAGGCACAACGAGAGGAGAGGAGCAGCTTCCCTTGGTCGGTAACTGGGGGCAGGAGGCCGATTCGATGGGAAGAGAGCAGCAAGCACTGCTACTCCAGCATAGGGTGCCCTCCCCCCGGTCCCGCTGCCACGAGGTTTCTCCGCGTCTCCCGCTCGCGTGGGTGGATTTTTTTTCTCCTGGGAGGTAGCACCTGCTCACCATATGCAGAGGTCGTAATAAGACACATGAACCAAGCTTCCTCGACCGAATAGGAGATGGCCCCTCTGGTGTCTGGTGAGGGGGGGCGTTTTTCTCTGCCGGGTGGCCTCCAAGCTCCAAGCAAGGAGCGAGCGGGAGGGGGGGGGTGTGCGTTTTGCTCCAGGTGTGCAAGAGGTGGCAGCCCCCGCAGTAACTAGGTAGCGGCAGGAGCGCCCCCAAGCACCAGCACACCGGTTACCGCAGAAAACAAATGCAGGGAAGAGTGCAGGATGGGCAGGCGAGGTAGTTTCCTGCTGCCGAGGCGGAGGCCAGAGTCGGGGGTTCTGAAAATTGCCTATTCTATCGATCAAGACGAACTACCCAGAGGAGGAGGGTGGGAAGGGGAGGAGGGGCAGGGGGAGGGGCAGGGGGAGGGGGCGCGGGTTGAAGCCAGAAAGCGGCCAATACGATCGGCCGGGATGAATGGGGCACGGGGAATAACGCACAAGAGAGGCTTCGGGGATTGAGTCCGCACCAGACGGCGCAGATCCTCCAGAGCTCATCTCCCCTCATCCTGCTCCTCGGCACTGGCCTGGCGTGCCCCAGACCCGGCTGAGATGGCTATGGAGAAGCAGCAGCAGCGCACCAGCACGACTCTGTTTCCCATTTCACCTCTCCTGCCGCCATAATCAAGACAGTAAGAAGGGAAGAGGCTCGGGACGGGGCAGGGGAGCGGGGGAGGCAGGCGGGACTGGCTGGGCGCACGCCGCGGTTCGTGACGAAAAAGTCGGAGACGAGTCAGAGGCGGCCACTACGGGCTTGGAAATGATGAATACTCGCTCGCGAGTGCGGACCCAGCTGGTCTGGGTCCGGGTCCGAGTGTGGGTCTAGGTCTGGGTCTGAGTTTGGGTCTTGGTCTGGGCTGCGGGTGGAAACCAGACCCAAGAAGCAGGGGCCACGCCACATGGGATGCTGGGTCGGGGGGGGGGGTGGTGAAATTCTGGGGTGGTACCCTGTGTCTCTCTCAAGCCGAAGTTGAGGGGGACGGGTAGAGAGCCTGGAGGGTTTTGCAGGGGCAAGAGTAAGGGCGGAGGGGAAAGGGGCGGGGGGCGGGGGGGGGGGTGGAGAAGGTGGAGTTGTGGCGGGAGAGGGGGGAGTAGATGAAGAGATGGAGAGACAGGCTCCTCCCCATGCATGCACACCTCACCTCGGCAGCGTCCAACCAGCCCGCACACCCAAATTATTGATCCAACCCAAGTGCGGCGTGATTATCTCGGAGGGCCCCTCATACGGCGGCGGGAATCTGCATGCGGGCAGATTGTGCAGGCGTGGGGAGATTCTGCGAGCCAGCTGGAGGGACCCAGCAGCGCGTCCGATCGGGATAATGAGGAAACCGACTTGGCATGTGGGAAGGCGGGAGGAAAAGGGGGAGTGGAGATGGGCAGCCAGCCGACGGACCAACCGACGGACCGACCGACCTATCTGCCGCGGTCGGCTGGGCCGGCCGGGGGGGAGGGGACCCCGACTCGGCCATGCGTCTTGCTCGGCGGTCCCATGGTGATGGTGGGTTTTGGATGACCAAATCCAAAACCCCACTCAGCCAACCATCTCAACGGTTCCGGGGCCGGTCTGTGCATGATAACAGGAGCACGAGGGAGCAGGGACATTTCGGCCTGATGTGATCGCGGAGCTCGACCCTCCTCCCAACACGCGAGAGGTTCCAGCCGCCACGCGGATATGAGCCGAACAGTGGGTACGGCATGGATTCTGCCGATGCGCGCACGCGCTGCCGCCGCTGCGCGTCATCGCGTCCGACAGCCGACCTCGAGGCGGGAAGCGCGGCAGCAACAGGAAACAGGGTGGGTGCTTCGGAGCGGCCAAGATCCGAGCTTAATGTTGCGAGGCGGGATATTGATCGTCGTCCCAATCCTCCGCTATATCATACGCCGGCTGGTATCGATCGAGCGAGCGAGCGAGTCAGCACGCGCAGGGAGTGATTACTCGACTCGGCGTCGCTGCGACCCCGGCGCATGGCGGCTGAGATGAGATGACGCGGCGACGCCGTCGCTCATCTCCCGGTTGATTTGTGGCTGGAATTAGAAAACAGAAAATGACAATGAAATCACTTGATTTTATTTCATCTGGCCATTTTCTGGTCCTGTTCTGGCCGGGATTGTGTATCTTGCATGTGCTCGCGGCGGCGCGGGAACGGAGGTTGGACGACGATGAATGGTCGCACGTCCCGTCCCGGTCAATATGTACGCTCCCCTCTCCGCGCCCAGCCTCCCGCTTGGCTCGATATGGCATCGTGTGCGACGTCACTGTCCACTGGGCCGGAAGGGGAGGGGAGACCGCTGGTCTCGTTGTATCCGGCGAGCGGCTGGCGGCCTGCGGGTGGCGGGATCAAAAATGTCCCGGCCAGAAAGGTGGCCAAGGATCAACCCGAGACAGGGCTCTCTGGGGGCGGCCAGCGGCCAGGGCGGGCAAGCGTTCCCACCGTTTCGGAAGGACCAGTGCCCCCTAATCAAACCCGACTCGGAGACGTCGTCGAAATAGCGCCCCCCCTCGAGCCCGTCTGGCCAATGCGAGCCGGGTTTGCCATGAGCACGGAGGCCTAATCGGGACACCCAGACGGCGCCGACCATGCAAGTCCAGTCCGGTTTGGGGTCTCTGTGGCTCCCCACTGGCCCCGCCCCCCTCGCCCCTCCCTCTCACGGCCAGTTCCCCACCTGGGCGGTTCTTCAGCGCGACCCTGGGCTGGATCCTACCGTTCAGGTCGCTCTCACGTGGAACTAGCGGAAGATGGGATGGCAGGGTCAAGGGAACGAGCCAGGCCGGCATGGATAGGTGGTTGTCAACTGCCGTCCGTGTTCTTCTGCTGCTGCATGGCCGGTTGCGACCCTGCTGGCGAAAAGAAGACAGAAGCAGCAGAGCCGGCAAGTATGGGCGGCAATGGAAATGGATCGGTCGGTTTGTCAGACGCACCCTCGAGGGCGCCTCGAGCGCCCTCGAGCGCCCTCGAGAGAGCCGGCAGGGGCCCGGCCGTCTGGTCGGTCACCGCTGGGTCGGCCCCTGCTGCATGGTCGGGAGGGATTGTGGAGGGTGGAGGGTGGAGGAGTGCGAAAGCTTCCCGCCAGTAACCCGCCCGGCTGGGAAGGATGAGAAAAAACGCAAAAAAAATAAAAATAAAAATAAAAATAAAAATAAAAAAGAGAAAGAAAAACCGAAACTCCGACCACACTCGAGTCAGCGAACTGGTCATCCGTGCACCGGGCGCCGGCCACAGCTGCTGGCAGCATCCGGTGGGGGTGCGTGTGCGCGCGTGCGTGTTGCGCCCCCCCCCGCCTCCGTGTTCCCGCCGCCGCCGCCGCGCCAGAGCAGTGACAGGCAGGACTCAGAGCAGGCCGGTGCCTGGCGGCATCGGCTTGCTCAGAGTCCCGGCAAGACAGGATGGATGACGTCGGGAGTTTTGAGGGCGCGGCCGAGGAGCTAGGAGGGTTTAATGTTGAAGGCCGGTGGGGGGCAGAGGAGGGAAGTAGGGGCAGGTGCCGGTGTAACAGCAGCACGCCCACAGAGGGGGGGGACGCACCACCCTCGCTCTGGAGACTCCTGACTGACACCCGCTCAGAGTGTGCGCTAGTTCCAGCCCCCCCCTCCCCATCCTCCGCAGGTTGTGCATCACATTGCCCGTCGAATGCTGATCATGATTGCAGCATCTTCTCGAGGTGGTCGGTGTTACCACGGGGGGGCGCCACGGTACACCCTGTCAGGGCATGGGCATGGCCGATGATTAAGCCGCTGTTCCCAGAGCACATGGAGGTCTTGCATGTCCGATTTGCTGCTGTCAGACATCGTGGTCGTCCTCATGGCGCATGCAACGCCTGCCCCTGTGATGTGGGCGCGCCACCGCAGGCCGAGGTGGCATCGCCCCTCTTGGGCTGGTTCCTCCAGCTTCTCGTCAGTGGCAGCTCCCGGCTGGGCGGGCCCAGGCCCGCACCTCAGGTCACGTGCACCGGCCGCTCTTCTGACTCGCTCTCGGTCGCTCTGTCGCGTGCTCTTGCTCTCCTCGCTGGATCGGCGGCCTGGTCCGTCGGCCATTCCGATCTTCACCCCTCAGACATGTACTCGCCGAGCTTTATGTCTGGTCGAACCAGACCTGAGTCTGTTCCGGCTCCGGCCGCCATCGTGTCCACCCCGAGACACACCACCTCCTCTGGCCATGCCCCATGCGGTGCGGCCTCGGCCTTGTGGGACGACCGATTGGCGATGGGGTGGCTGGCAGAAATGACAGTAATTCCCCCGTGGACGCTCCGGCGCCCGTCTCACGCGAGCGGACGCGCGCGCCATGTCCCCCTCCCTGCCGCCCGGCCGGCATCGACGGCATGCGGAATTCAGGTCCCCAGAAGCAGCAGGGGTGCCTCCCCGTCCGTCTCCGCCAACGGCCAGTCGGCCCCTCTTCTTTTCGCCGAGACACAGACACTCACGACACTCGCGCCCACACTCACACTCGTACTCACTCACTCCCACGCCCACTCCCACACGTGCACGCCCACACACGATCAGTCGAGCCAGAGACAGGTTGCGGATCGAAAATTTCGCAAATCACGTCACCCCGGGCATTTTTCCTCTCTCCTTTTTGGCGCGTCATACCTCTCCCCTTGGGCTGTGCTCCCCCTCCGTCCCTACCCATGCCCAGGCACGACCCCCTCTCCCGACCTGGCCCTGTCCGCCAGTTCGGGCCAATTCCGTGCGTGGCACGCGCCCCCCTCAAGCTTGGCCAGCCCCTTTCTTCTTCTGCCGCCCTTTCTTCTTCCCCCTCCGGGGCAGCCGAAAAAGGTCGAGGGGTCGCTCCTGCCATGTGCCTCTGCCTCCGGCGCGCACGGATGGCCAGATTGCCTTTTGTCCGGTGAGGCAATCTTATTGAGGCAGGGAAAATGGTATAATTTCCCCCGAACGCGTGTCCCGCCGTGGGTCAGCGCGCTATCGTCCCCCAGGTCGGAGCTGAGCCTCGTGGCCCCCCTGTCCCTCCCACATGGCCCCCTGTCCCCTGTCCCTTGGGGCGCCCATCGATTGGACCCTCGGCTGGACCCCCTCAGTTGAGGCTGCGCTCAGCGCTTGGAACAGACGACTGTTGAGACAGACCGGCCTGATCTGCGCGCGCGACCGCAGTCCACAGCTGGGCCCGCAGCTAGGCCCGCGGCCGGACATTCCTCCCTCCGCGCGAGGATCGGTCTCGGCGAGATTATCACCTCAGGGGGGAATGGGAGATGGCGGCCGGGGTGAGACGATCGGGGGAATAGTGGCGGCCATCAGCCATCATCAGCGAGAGAGCGAAAACGTGGCCGGATATTTCCCGCTTGATCAGGGGACGCACGGGGCAGCGGACAGCGGACAGCGGGCGCCGGCTGCTGGCTGGGTGGACTCGGACTCGGACTCGGCCAGCGTCGAGGTTGCTGCCGACCGCTGGGGTCAACATGTCGGTCGACGATTGATGATGCAAAATTGGCTCAACAAATTGATGATCCTTCAGCCACTGCGGTGCCCTTGCCGTTTTATTTTCGTCATCGCGTTTGACATCTGCTTGGCACCTCTCTCTCTGCATGTCAACTCTCGCGTGCGCTTGCGCGCGCGTGTGTGCGTACGGGCACGCATGCGTGCGTGCGTGCGCATGCGTGGTCTTTCCCTCTGGCGTGGTTGGCTGGGTGTGACTCGGGCCGGGCCTAATGCAGGTCGTCTGGTCAATCGGGATTTTCCTCCTCCGCGCTCGTTCGTAGTGCCCGCCTGCACGGCTCGCTGGCTGGCTGGCCAAGTTCGGGTCGGGACCCAGGCCCACCGGTCGAGCCGATTTGCTCGTGGTGAGCATGCTGCTGCTGCTGCGCTGGCGAGCATGCTGCGGGCCGAGCTTGTCTGCCCGCTGGAGCGACATGTGTGGTTTGGTCCGGCGGAGGGTCGGTCGGGCATGGGAGTGAACGACTCGCGCCCGCCTGCTTGCTGCGGCCGGGGCTGCGGTGGGCAGGAGGGAATCCGCAGCCTGGATCCCGGCCCGTCCACACCGTCCACGCCGGGGATCAACCAGCCACATGACGGACCGCTCCTGCGGTCCGGTGCGCCGGGCGGCCTGCCAGCCGAGTCCACCGTTGCGGCCGAGTAGTCCACCGTCGCGGCCGAGTTTTCGACTTGACCTTTATGACCATTTTCATTTTGTCGTTTTTTCTTTCTTCTTTTCTCTCATTTTTTTACTCCATCTTTCTCACCTGTTACCTGCAGCCGGACGGCCGACGGCCGACGGCGGCGGCTGCGTTTATATACAACCCCCGACGGAGCGCCATCCCATGCCACCATCCCATGGCGCCGTGGGTTGCACGCCGTCGTGTCTGACAGCCGTTCGGTACCAGACGTAACACCGAGCCCAGACAGAGCTCAGAGTTCCAGCACGCCCCCTCTCTTCTATACTGAACTCTGCGCGTCATGGGCGCCGGCTGCGGATTCATCATCGGCCCGCCTGCCCGGCCGGAGCAGCCGTCTCGAGTAGATTGCAGGGCCAGCGCAGCCGACGGAAGGCTCGGAGGCGGGTGCGTCGGCCGAGTTTGAGATGGGGCTGGGTCTGGGGGTCTGGGGTTGTGGGGTGGCCCGGGGGGGGGTAGCGATTGGCCTGATGCCGGGCGGGATGGATGGATTCTCGCCGCATCCGTTGACGTATGATTGGACATGGTCTTTTCGCTTCCCCTTTGCGTATCTGCCTGCTCGGGTATCAGTGGCGAGAGGTCAGGCCCCCCCCCATGTCCCTCCGGCGTGGATGGGCGCCTGCTTGATTCTGGGTTTGATTTTGGGTTGATTTGGATTTTGCTGGTTATTCTGATTGGCTGACAGTTGACAGGTAGTGCCCGGCGTCGTGGGGCAGGACCAGCTTGCCACACTTATATCCATCTATTCATTTTTCATCTCCCTCCCACTGGCATACCCTCAGCATCCATCCCCTTGGCACCATCACCATCCCCCTCAGCACTCCCCCCCTCCCCAGCGAATGCGACGCGACGAAACGGGCACAACGAGGGGCCAATAACTGGATGCGCCGCCCCCCTCTCCGCGATGCAGCCGCGATCACGCCTTGCGGCACATGTTCCGGCATCCCTGGCGGAGAGGCTGGCTCTCACTGGTGGGTAGTGCGGTTCGACGGTCGGGTTCGCGGGTCCGACTTGAGGGTTGGGCTCGAGCGCACGCTACGCTACCATTTCCCGGGAACGAGCTTACGAAATGGTTTTTGGCCGGATTCAAGATCGAATGGTCTGCTGTAGGCCCGGCAATTGCAGCGCGGGCCAGCTGACGACCCGACCCGAGCCGCTCGGCTGGAGTCGTCACTCAACACACGCCATCAGTCGGTCGTTTATTTTCCGACGGTACTAACCCAAGTCACGGGGCTGCCGGATGACCGCGCGATGCGACCGTGACGACCACCCCCACACCCACACCCACACACTCGCTGAAACACTCACACACCACACACCCAGGCCATATCAGACCTTGACGCCGCATCTTCTGATGAGGTTGCGTGCTCGAATCTCTTGTGACTTGCTCGCTTCCGAGTCGGACTTGGGTACCGTCGCAGGTGGCCGGTGCCGGTTTCGGCCTGCTGCTCGGAGGAGGGGGATTCACACGCAGCTGGGCTGTCACGCTGTTGAATAGGGAATATGAACTATGGAGTAGTGAGGTGGCGTAAGCCGGCTGGCTGGTCGCGGGCCGCGCGTTATCTGCGGTGGGCACGGTTCGCACGCGGCCGAGGCGGGCAGCCTCGGAAAGCGCAATCAATTGATGATCCCGATGGCACCGGGGCCGTGCTCGGGTTGTGGTTGTGACTCGGTTGTGGTTGTGACTCGGCGCCGTGCTCGGCCGCATTCCGGTCCCAGCATGGCGGCCCTGCTCGGCTCGGTTGATCGGTCTGTCTATGCGCCACCGTGCTCGGCCCGTGAATTGTAGATTCCAAAGTCGCCACACTGCCGAGCTCGGCGGACCCATATCTATCTGGCGCCGGTACGGGTGTCGTGCCCGGCTCCTGATTCGCAGAAAACATCTTTCCGATTCAAACCTCACGGCCCTGCCCAGCTCGGCTGATCATATCTATCCTGGCCTGTCTCCGATTTCGATTGCAATCCCAAGTGGTGCGGGGGGGGGGGCGGCCCTCGCGCTCAACCCCGCACCACGCCGGGTGGCCCCCCAAGTTATGCGGGTCCATTCGATCGAGTGAATCCCGTCCTCTGTGGTGCCTCTTGCGGTGCATGACACGGGACAACCCTCGCGCATGTCTGGCTTGTATCACCCGTCCCTCTCGGCCCCCCCTCCCCCCGCTCCCCCGCTCTCCCGCTCTCCCGTCCCGCCTGCTCCGGCCGGCATCTTCATCCCTACATGGCGCGGACCGACAGGAGAGCGAGGATTAACTTGTGATGTAGCAGCTTATCGGCCGAGTGGCTGGCCGCGGCGGTACGCGGCACATGATGATATGATTCGTTTCGCGTCCTGTTCCCGTCTGGGGGCGGCATGATTGAGAGAATCGACGGCCAGTGCCATCTTGCCACAGGTTCTACCCTGCCCTGCCCCAGTCTGCTCTGGTCTGCTTTGGTCTGCTCCATGCCTCTCGGAACTCCCATGCTCTTGTATGCGCTGCTCTGCTCTGCGCTGCTCGGACCTCGCCATCTCTGGTCTGCTAACCCACCCTGTGGCCTCCTTTGACCTGTCTGCCCACAGCTCTGGTTTGCTCGGACCTCTTCTGGCCCGCTCTACCGACCCTCCTGTCTATCTGACCCAGCTTAACCTATCCGCCCCCCTCTGACCTAATCTACTCTCCCTACCCCCCTCTGACCCAACCTTCCCCATCCAACCTAACCCGAGCTACTCTGTCTACTTACTCAGCCCTTACCAGACCCATTCGACCGTCTTTTAACTACCCTTTCTACGCGACCTTACTCTATCTATCTCGTCTGCTCTCTTCTCCTTACCTGATCTCTTTCGCCTTGGCCTACTCTGACCTCCTCTATACTATGCCGCCTACTTCCTCTGCTCACATATACCTCTCTTCGCGGGCCTCCCATATGCCTTGCTCTGCTTACCTATCCCTCTCCTCTCTAGTAAAGAGGCGATTACTTCCTTTACTAACACAGTAATTCTAGCCCAGACTTGTGACCCAGCCTCTCTCGAGGCCCCCCCTTTGCCTGATTCTGCCCACCTCCTTACCCCACTCTGCCCACCCGCTTTTTTATTGACCACAACTGGCCTAAGCTGCCCACCCCCTCTGCTCTGGCCCGGCCTTCTCACCCCTACTGCCCTGGCCTGCCCACCCTTTTCGCTCTGACCTGGCCCGACCTGGTCTGCACGCTCCGAATCACGGGGCGAACCAGATGACCCGGCCCGCTCGGCCCGCTCGGCCCGCTCGGCCCGTGCCGCCCGCCCCCTCTCCAACTAGCCCGTCTGCCACTTTGCCCACTTGGCACCCCCCCTACCACTAACCAGATGTCTTCCACTCAGACACGACCACGCGGGGGGGGGGGAATTACTCAGAGTCATCCCGCGCCCCCCATACCAACGTTGTCTCTTTCTTACCCACTCCCCCCCCTCCTCCCCCTAACGTTGCGTGTCTCTTATGCATGCCGCGTTTTCTGTGTGCGCCTTGTTCTCCTGTGTGCGCCGCCAGCTCGGCCTTGCTCAGGCAGACACTCGTCACACCACGCCACCGTCTCGGCAGGGGGGTTTTCAGCCAAGGAGAGAGGCCGGGAGAGACATCGGCAGTGTGAGTGAGTGAGTGTGTGTGTGTGTGCGTGTGTATGTGTGTGCGTGCGTGCGTGTGTATGTGCGCGCGTGCGCGCGCGCGGCAGAGGAGAAACAGACTGGTACACGTCGACGGTGAACACTGGAGATGAGCGGGGGGGGGAATTAAAAGACTCCATCGTGCCCCCCCGCCTCAGTGTGCAACCAATCCTCCCCGAGATGGCCCCCCTGGTGGTTGTAGCGACGAGATGAGTCCGGTCCGGTCGTGGCACTCCCATCCCACCACTCTCGCTCACGACCACACCCCGGACGGCGTGACTCGATCAGCGCCCGTCTCACATGCTTCTCCGCCCATCGCCCGTCTCTCGTTCGCCGCGGCGGGATGAGGGAGGGAGGGGACGGCCCACCCGGGCTCCCCCCTTCGGCGAGATGGGGACGCGCCCAGTTGAGGGAGGGGTGGGGTTCCTGGTCGTCGCGGGGGGGAGGACGGGAGTGGGGGGAGATGAGTGCGAGGACACTTGCCATTCTGTGGTATATATTGTGCGTGCGTCGATCGGTGTCACAGCGTCCAACTAGCCACCAGCCAGATGTTGGTCGTCGGCCATTTACTGCCCACTCCACTCTGGTTGCCGATCGGGATTTAATCTGTGATTAATCAAGGCAATGCCACACAGCGTCATTGGCCAACTTAATTCGCCAGCTCCAGTCGGGTCAACCATGTTAATCCATCAATCTCCCCCGGAAAGACGCCCTGGGTGGAGAAGCGGCAGCAGCGGCCGAAGCGGCAAGAAACAGAGCTAAAATGGGGACCAAGACACTCTACAGCGCCAGGGAACCCCCTCTCGGCTGCGGCTCGCTTCCTCCGGCAGCGCCGGTGCGACCACGGCACGAGATCTCAGTCGCGCCCGGCCCCCGTCCAGTTCCAGTCACCCCATCCGCGCTCAATCCCGGCTCGAATGCTAACCCGTTCACCCACACACTCTCAAGTGGGCAACGGAATACACGTCAGGAAGCAGCAGTCATCAGGCCGAGTGGCCACGAGTCGGTGCCGGTCGACTAGCTGCCTGTGCTCGCGAAGAAGAGCACAGAGACAACGTGGGATATGCGGAAGGCCAGCGCTTGGCTGCTCTGAGGATCGGGAGGCAGCATGGATGCGGTGGCTGTGTAGCGGTGGGTGCGTGCGTGTGTGCGTGTGTGTGTGCACGGAGAAAGCCATGGAGCGTTGAGACATGGGAACAGGGAATCGCGACAGGGCAGGTAGGAAGAGCAAGGCGATTGCCGGTCCTCGCAGGCGGATTGATTATGCAATGTTGCCTGACGGGAGGGGGGGCGGAGCTTCTTTTTTTTCGAGTAGGGTGGCGTCCCCCTCGAAATGTCTTGCAACGGGAAATAACTCGGTTCGGCTCGGTTCATTTCCTTTCCCTGGCCGAGTCTCGGTCGACAAAGACGGCCGAGCCAAGACATGATCAACGTCGAGGAACTGGACGAGGCGGGTGCGGCCGGGTACGTGGGCCTCCTGGTCCTCGTGCTGCCGAACACCAGTCCGTCGACCAATCACAGCTGGCTCTCGATGCCGGAGTAGCTCTGGTGAGGGGACGTGTCCTGTCTCCAGTCGGGCCAGACCAGCCGAATCGCCTCCCATATGTGGCTGGTGTCTGTCAGCCAAGAGGACAGACGCAAATGAAAAATGGGAAGGGGGGAAAGGGGGGGCGGAACGGTGACGTTGCACTGAGAACTGAGAACTGAGAAGCAGCAGCAGCGCGCCGTATTGCAACTGACCTGACAGGGTAGATCTCGATGCCGTCCTTGACCTCCTGCGGAAGATCCCTCACATCGTTCCGATTCTGCGCCGGAAGTAGTACTGTCTTCACTCCGGCCCGCAAGGCGCCAATCATCTTCTCCTTGATGCCTCCGACTGCCGTGATGCGGCCACGGAGCGATATTTCGCCCTGTTTCGGTTAGATACCAGAGTCCAAGAGAAGAGGAAGAGGGAGCGGAAGGAGCAGGTAGACCCGAAATGGAGAAGAGATGGATCGATAGGCAGAGCGAGTGAGACAAGGGGGGACAAACTCACCGTCATCGCCATGGTCGGCGGCACCGGCTTGGCGGCAAAGAGCGAGATCAGGGCGATTGCCTGGGCGATGCCGCTGCTCGGCCCATCCTTGGGGACAGCCCCGGCCGGGCAGTGCACGTGGATGCTGCGGTCCTGCATGATGTTGACGGTCGGGTCCTGGGTCAGGCCGATGTCAAACGCGTGCGCTTTGACCCAGCTGAGGGCCACGCTGACGCTCTCCTGGAGGACGGACCCGAGCTGGCCGGTCAGTTGGACCTTGCCGTCGCCCGGCATGTCGGCGATCTCGATGAAGAGGATGCTGCCGGTGCCGCCGCGGCTGTAGGCGACCAGGCCGGTGACGACGCCGGGCCGGCTGCTGATACCGCTGCCTCGGTCGCCGGTCGTCGCCCCCTCGGCGGCGGCATCCAGGATCTCGTCCTCGAAGCGGGCGTCGCCCAGGATCCGGCCCACGTCCTCGACCGTCAGCTGAGATCGGTAGGTCTCGGGCCGACCCGCGTCCCGGGCCTCGGCCAGCTCGACCGCCTTGGCGCGGCACATGGCCGCGATCTCGCGCTCGAGACCGCGCACCCCCGCCTCGCGCGTGTACGACTCGATGATTACGGAAACGACGGCGGTGTCGAACTGGATCTGGCCCGGGCCCAGGCCGTGCGCGGCCACCTGGCGCGGCACCAGGTGTTGGAGCGCGATGTGGCGCTTCTCCAGGGTGGTGTAGCCCGGGATCGCGATCGTCTCCATCCGATCCAGCAGCGGGGCTGGAATCGCGTCCGGGTCGTTGGCGGTGGCGATGAAGAGGACCCGGCTGAGGTCGACCGGGGTGCCGACATAGTGGTCCGTGAAGCCGCGGTTCTGCTCGGGATCCAGGACCTCGAGCATGGCCGCGGACGGGTCGCCGTGGTGGCTCGATCCCGACAGCTTGTCGATCTCGTCCAGGAGGATGACGGGGTTCGCGACGGCGACCTTGCGCAGGGCCTGAACCAGGATCCCCGGCATGGCGGCGACGTAGGTTCTTCGGTGGCCTCGGATCTCGGCCTCGTCCCGGATTCCGCCCAGGCATATCCGGTGGAACTTGCGGCCCAGCGCGGCCGCCACCGACTTGGCCAGGCTTGTCTTGCCCACGCCCGGTGGCCCGACAAGTAGCATGATCGGTGGCGATCCGTCGGCTGATATCCGCCGGGCTCGGAGACTCTCAAGCACCTGTTGGATGCTACTTCTGCTGCTGCTGCTCTCATTGACGGCAGTCGGCACCGTCGTTGTTTCCTCCGTCGTCGTCGCCGCCGCCGCCGCCCCCTGCTCAGGAGAAGAGGAGGAGCGGTCTGCTGCAAACTGGTCGCCATCGGCACCGCCGGTGCCCGCCGCCGCCATCTGCCGCTGCAGCTGGCCGATCTGCGCGTCGACGTCGTCGTTGACCGACTGCTTAAGCCTCAGGACGGCAAGGTACTCGATCAGGCGCTTCTTGACCGGCTCCAGCCCGTAGTGATCATCGTCGAGCTGCCTCCTGGCACCAGTCAGGGTGGTCTGGTCCAGCCGGTCGTGCGTGACGGCGGACCATGGGATTTCGGACAGGGTCTCGAGCCAGTTCCGGACGACCTGGTATTCCTGGTTGGCAGGTGCCATCTTCTGCAGCCTCCTCAGCTCCCGAGCCGCCATCTTGGCGGCGTCGGGTGGTAGCTGTGCCGCCTCCAGCCGGGTCCGTAGTTCTTCCAGCTCATTAGGCTCGGCCGCGCCGTTATCGTCCCAGCTAAATTGTGGACCGGACGATGATGATGGGCGGGCGGGCGGTAGGAAGGGATTATTGTGACTGCCGTCGGCCGGCGGCAACGGTGCTGGCCGTCGCCGGGGGCGCCGGCCCCTGGACGACCATCCATCCACCATGCGGGCCTGCAGTGCGGCCAGGGCAGCCGCCTTGATGAGGGGTTTCAGTTCGTCAACCTGACGCTCCAAGAGCTCGATCACCTTGACGACCCTGGTCTTGACGTCGAGCGTGGCCAGCACCTGCAGTTTCTCTTCGTACGTCGAGCCGATCACGCTGGCCATCAGGTCGGCGAGGGAGCCCGAGTCCTTGAGCTGGGCGCCCCGGACGATCAGGCCGATCCGGCGCACGTTGGCGACATGCAGCGGATGGGACGACGCGTAGGGCGGGTTCGAGATGAGGGAGGAGACGTGTGCGGCGATCAGCTCGACGGAGCGGGCCTTGAGGAGGGTAAATAGGTCTCGGAGCTGGGTGTCTTGGAGAGGGACTGGGCGGGGAGTCAGCGGAGTCGTGACAGGAGAGAAGAGGGAGAGGACGGGTGATGGGGATGGGGAAGGGAATGGGAATGGGGATGGGATGGGGATGGGAGGTGGGGATGGGTGTAAATGGGGATGGGGTGGAAGTGGAGATGGGGATGAGAAGGAAGTAGATAGGGAACAGGCAGTCCGGAACGTACTCTCTTCGGTCACAAACTCGACCTGCCCCTTAAAATACGGCGTCTCCTCCGAAACCTTGCCCATCTTGACCCGGCCGGTCCCCTCCACAACGACGGACAGCTCCCCGGCCGCGCCGCCTCCAAACGCAACGATCCTCGCCGCCGTGCCGTATCCAAAGAACTCGGCCTTGTCCACGACCCCTGCCGGCGGCGGCTGCTCCTCCAGCACCGCGGTCGAGGTCTCGCTCCCGTCCTGTATAAGAAGCTGGCCATCGGGCCCAATTAGGGGCGAGCGGTGCGGCACGCACACGACGGGAACGGCGCCGGCGCCGCCGGCGCCGCCGTCGGGCCCGGTTGCCATCTGGTGGCATACGGCCGCGACGAGGGCCGGGATGTCGGGGCGCGTGGCCGGGGCGGAGAGGCGGTAGACCACGCCGGGGAGGAGGACAGTCCCGCGCGGGAAGGGGATCAGGGGGACCGTCTTTGCCATGGTGGGGGCGGACGACACCAGAGCAGGGCGGCGGTGGAGGTGGTCGGTTTAACGCGTGCCGGATTCAAGGCGCGGGGGGGGTCGGGACGCAAGTACTGTGGTCAGATGGAGATGTATTCAATCCAGGTTGGACAACCTGAATCGCGACAAGAGCAGCGGTCGATGGTGGGCGCTGTTGGGCTACCGTATGGGCAGCAGGCACATGCTGGGACCTCATCTACTCAGATGGCGCTGGCGAGTCAGCCACAAAGGCACAAGCCACAGCCGAAGGCGGGAAGTAACGCTGGACTAGGCGAATGACTACACTGTCACCTGCGACCATGATTTCGCTCCCACCCCAAGTACGCGGGCCTGTGATGATATCAGTTATATATATACAGCCCACCTGCCTACCGGAGCTGGTAAGCCGGCCACGCGGAGGTGGTCAGATCTCGTCGACCTCGGTCTTTGCTTACTGCCGTATTCAGATTCTCACGTTATGAACCCTAAGCTCGTCCAGAGGACTCGCGTGCCTCGCCGATTACTTTGACCCCGATCAATAGCCATAACCGCCCGATCCGTCGAACGTATGGGACCGTACAGAGAGAAGTCGCTATTCCGTAGGAATATCCGCCGCGATGCCTGGCCCTCCGCTTTTCCCCGTCGACGACACGCGCACCCTCGGCCGAAGCCGCGCGCAGCCACGACCGGGAGGCCCGGCACAACCAGATCGCGGCGGGTGCCCCCAGGGGGGGGGGGCTAGCTTAGGCTGGCCTGGCCCGGTCACTCTCCCTGCTGCTGCTTGCGGCGCGGCGGCCCCCTGACACGCACTCCTCCGGGTGCTCGCCTCTCTCCCCCTTGCTCAGAGCGACGTCCCCGTTGCTGCAGTCGACTGTGGTCGTCCTTCGCTCGCCCCCTGCCGTTAATAGTATCCCCAGAGACCACGATGGGAATCCAAGCGGGAGGCGGGCCTGGTGTGGAAGGAGAACCGGGGATCTCGAGGTGAAGATGTGACCAGGCACCTTGGCTCCACAGCCGAGCCAGACGTGTGAGGGGTCACCCCTTCAGGCGGGGAACCTAGCCAACCGTTCTCTCCCAAACCATAGTGGAGACTTTACCCCCATCCCGGGGGCGTCTGGCCTACGCTCTCTACTTCCCGCGTTCTCTCACGTTATAAAGGCAGGACGAGAGAGGAGCCGGCCGGATCGACAAGCGCAGATGCGCCGGTGCCCAGGTGGGGTACCGGGGAACAGCAAAGGTGCCTCGATCCGACAACCGCCGCATCGACCAGAGCTTCCTCGCATCGCATCCCGTCTGGTAGCCGCGACGCAAAGCAAAAGAAGAGCAGCTGTGGGCTGAGCTCTTGCCGAACCTGGACGTGTCGATCAACATGATGATGCCCGGGCTGATATTGCTGGTGCCGTGGGAAACCGTCGTTGAGGGCGTGCATGAGGAGCGCGGCCGCGGCCGGTGTCATGGCCGCGCACACACCGAGGCTGAGCTATAAGTACTCAGCAGCAGCCAGGGTCGACACCGAGAGCCCGGCAGGCCCTCGATGGGATAGCGCAGCGAAAACTTCTCACAGAGAGCGTGTGTTGACCGGCCGCCGAGATACGGCAGCACAGGCTCGGGCCAGCCAGCTGGAGATCCCGGCCAGATCTCGACATCCCGTCTCTATGGAAGACACCCACAAGGCCCCGCCGGCCCCGGGCCGTACCCCGGAGCCGCAATCCACTGCCAGCTTTGGGTCGTGGCCTGGAGAAGATCTCTCGAACCACGATCGCCGAGGCCATAGGCCAGCTACAAAACGGATTTGATGGGCGGGATTAGGCAATTCAGAATGGAGATCGTTGAGACCAGCCCGAACGCTGGTCGTGCGGGAGCCGAGTCTCGATCTGGCTCTCCATTGCCGAAACAAGCCTGCGCCGCCATTCCATCCCCGAGATAGCGCCCTGCCGACGCGGCCGTCCCCCCCGAGGAGACGACCCTGCCGCCCTCCCCACCGTGATCCCCCAAGACATGGGCGCCGTCGCCCTTTTCCTCCGAGCAGACACCCTTGTCGCTGTTTCCGTTAAGGGGACCCTCAAGTCTGCCTGGGCAGGCTTCTCGGCCGCCAGAGACCCTCGACGCCATCCATTGAGTGAGTATAAGGAGAAATAGCTAAGCACTATCAAGATTTTACCCCCATGCCAGGAGTTTGGGTGTCTGGTCTCCCTGATTCCGGCGTTCCCTTGAGCCAGCGTGCCATCGCGATTTTCTCCAAGATACCCCCTGCCCATGCCCGCAATCGTAAATCACATGTATTCCACCACTCCCGACCCCCCATATATTCCTTTCTCCCCCAGCCGGCTCCCTGATACTCGGACCGAAAACCAATTATATCAGGATCCGCCGTTCTCCAGAGCTCCCTTTCTCATCCGCAGTCGGCTCCGCGCCCACCTCCACAGCCTCTGCTCGCAGCTTCTTCTTGAACCCCTTCGGCGGACCTCGGTGTCGCGCGGGGAGATCGCGCCGGTGGTCGTTTCGCATGTGCCTCCTCAGGTTGTCGAACCGGATGAACTCTCGGCTGCATCCTTGTCCCACGTCGTTGACGTAGGTGCAGGGGAACAGAGACACCTTGCCGTCGCCGTGCATCCGAGCGAGATGCTGGTCCAATCGCGTGGCCTTGTCGGTCGAGTAGCGGCAGCTCGGCCGAGGGCACTGGTGCCGGTTCTTTGGGCTGTGTGCCACACCAGACCACAGCCAGCGCGCGATCGGGGTCAGTGGATCTCGTACCCGGCTTACGCCTAACTCATGGAGCAAGAAAGGATTGAAATCTCACAGAGGTTTGGAGCGGCCAAGGGCCTCGTCTCCGACCATGGTGGAGGATGCCGAGGCCTCTTGTCGAGATTCCGGCATTTTTGGTGCAGTGGTGTCGCCAAGCGGTATTTTTGTGGGATGGGAGGCTGGCAGTTCTGTCTGAGGGGGGGGCATTTGAGGTTGGCCCGAGTGTGGCTGAGTAATGGGGGCGACTGTGGCTTGCCATGGCTGAAATGCCATCATCATCATCGATCCCGGCCCGGGGACGGCGAGTGTCGACAAAATGCCCTCAAGGGGGGGGGGGTTGAAGAGGGGACCCGATACCAGATTGTGGGTTGCCGTTTCATCAGTCCATGGCATGGTGAGCAGGCCGGGCACAGCGGGAGCTGTCCATGTCAGTGTCTCCAGGCCTGCACCCTGCTGCTGCTGCTGCGATACTGCAAGTCGCCAAGGTGCCTCATAGCTCGAGCCGGTCGCTACCAGGTCTACCGGATTCACCGTGCTTGGCTGATACAGCAGGGCAGACTGTGTCTCGAGTTCGGGAGCCGGCTCGGGAAGCGACCAGGCTCCGTTTGACACCGGGCTGCTGCTGCTGCTGCTGCTGCCGTAGAGCCCCCTGGCTGCCGTGCGGTCGGACCCCGGGCTACCATCAGATACCGAGCGGCTGCTGGTGCGAAGCCCACTGACAGCCGTGAGATCCGATCCCGGACTTTGGCTGAATGCCGGCCTGCTGTGGTTGTGGAGATCGCCGGTGGCGGTGCCACCCGACCCCAGCCTGCTGCTGCTGCTGTGGAGTTGACTGATGGCCGTGCCATCTGATCCCGGCTTACCAGAGATGAGCTTACTGGTGCTATCGGTCCGAGTCCCGCCGTTGTCGCTGTCGTGGGGTAATGATGATAGCTGAAGGTTATCACTCAGCTCCCAAGCCCAGTTGGTAGCTTGTTGTTGTTCCATGTCAAAAAAGTCTGACCAGAACGGATCACCGAAATTGGCCATGTCGAGAGTTCAATCTGGGGGGGGCCCTCGCGCAGAGGTCAAGAGCAGGAGAGAAAGGGAAGGCGTGGGAGCAGCCGGTGGCGGCGCGGCACGATGCAGAAGAGAGTGGCAGAGGGGTGAGGGACGTTTTGGCGGGTGGTGCGAGTTGCTGATGATTGTGCGCGAGAGGAGTGATCCTGTTTATCGACTTGCCCAGGTCGGCCAGTATACTGTGATGGTCAGCTAGCCCGCTTGTGCAGGCATGATTGGGGCGTGCGCCAGCAAAAGATGAGCTCGTACACAGTCAAGTTCACCGGAACAGCGCCAAAAGCTGGCCGTAGTGCCTCTGTCATGGCCGTATCCGATACTGCGGCTGCGGCCAGCAACGGCGGAATCGCCGGTCGACGCCCCACTGGCAAGCTGCCAGCTCCCCATGGCGCGAGACTGCAGATGGGTCGACAGGGCGTGAGGTCTGCTCGATTCTGCAGCATTGCTGCCGAGAGGGCAGGACGGCGGCGGCGGCATTGCTTGACAAGCACGGGCTGGGCGGGGCAGAGCAGAGTCAGTCTCGGTCGTCCCTGAGCAGCAGCGGCGGCGGCGGATCGTGATTTGTTGAGGTTGGGTCCCTACCTGGCGGCAGCTCACCCGGGCATGGGCATGGACAAGAAAGAGGGGAAAACTCCAGCAAGAAAATATGACCGGGTCTCCAACATCCCCGCCGGCTTGGTATCGAGCGAAGGAAGGCACAGTGAAGTTGGCATGTGGGGCCGGTGCTCTTGACCGCTCTCGCGGGCCACAGAATAGATTCGGCAGCGCTCATCATTGGCAAGGGATCCCGTGGGATAGAGGGGTCGATGCTGCGTGGCTTCCTGTACTCGGGCCAGCGCTTGTCGTGGCTGTGCTATCTCTCTCTCCCGGGGGTGGTCGCGAGGGTGTTGGGGAGCGAGGTTGACCATGTCTCTTTTCTTGTTGGATTTATTCCCTCGAGAGAAATCCCCACGGTAAAGACAGACAGAAAAGAAGACGACGAAAAGAAGGAGAGACGGTGGCTCGGATGGGGGCGCTCCGAGCCGAGGGGGGGGGTGGACAGGCCGTCCCCGCCAGCAGCCAGGCTTGCGCCTCGCGAACTTGTTGCCCCGTCCGTGTCCTGCCTCAAGCGGGCCGGCGCGCCCACTTGGGCAGTAAGTACCGATCCCCCACCCGGCCGGCTCCGTGCCGGCCAACCCGTATTCTTCCGTGATCAGGTACACCCCGCCTCCCAAGGACTGGTTTAAAGTCATGGGCCGCGAGGCGCCCGATCACGGAAAAAGACGGGGTTAGCAGGCACGGAGACGGCCAGGTAGAGGGACGGTACTTAGTGCCCAAGCCGGGCGCCCGGCAGGGCCGCCTAGGGCGCTTTGATTGACGGAGGGGGCACGAAGCGCAAGCCTGGCTGCTGGCGACGACGGCCTGTCCGCGGAAAAGAGGGAAGGAGCGGGGGAAGAGGGGATCGAGTGGAAATTTTTGTTGGAGATGAGGGGAAAGGACGAGAAGAGGGGGCAGCACCCGGCTCCTTTTATTGCCGAGTACTCGCTCCCCCCCCTCGTCCTTCCCGTTATTTGCCGGCCAGACGCTGTTTGGCTGCGACTTTGAATCCACCCGATTGCCTGCCCTTTGCGCATAGCTGGCTCAGGTACCGCCGACGTACACTTCTACCCCGCAGCCGGCATGCATTCTTGCTACATACTCTAGACCAATGACCGCTGCAGCGTGGAGCTCGGTCTAGTCACGCCACACGGGCTGGGGCGGGAAAGCAAACAGGATCGAAGCTTGGCACCCACGGTGCGGGGGGCTGGGCGGGGGCGGCCGGTCGATCAGAACGGGAGAGAAGAGAATTGAGAAGAATGTCATGGATTCGTGCGCATGCGCGCACCCTCGGCCATTGGTGGTCGAGTCCTGAGGCGCATCATCGCAGCAGGCAGCAGGCAGGACCCGGCCACTCGGCCACTTCGAGGACAAGAAAGCGAGAAAGCAGAAGCGCGCAGGGAAGCAAGCGAGCCCGCGAGAAGCAGCCGTACAGCAGCACATTAGACCGCCAGACAGAGTAACGAACAGAAACCAAGCCCATCTGCCGCCGCTTTTTCATCACGGCTCATCCTGCCTGCTGAGCCTGGCCACCACCAGGAGTGCCACGCTGGTCCCCACAATGCTGATGCCTATGGTGGCCATGATCTGGGAGCCGAGATCAGCTGACCCGAGTCCAGTCGGAGCTGCAGAGGGGGGGCCATACCACTTGCGTCTTCCACCCGGTTTGCACGATGGCCGCCTTTCTGCTATACTTGTTGATAGTTCCTGGCCACATACCCCCACGCCACCAGGTGAGCACACGCCCACGCCCACACCCACACCACTTCTCGACGCCGCCGTATCTCGAAACGGGAACAGGGCCAGGGAAACTGCAAAAAGCTGGGAATCAGAAAAACGTACGGATGTAATTGGCCAAGCCGACCAGCAGGCACAGCACCGACAGCGCCCAGAAGACGGCGCCCAGCGGCTTCGCCATGCGGATCTCGGCCTCGCTCGGCCGGCCCTTAAGCCGGAACGAGATCACAATAGAGACAGCCACGACCGCCATGTACACTGACAACCTCAGGTATGACAGAAAAGCTGTAGAGCAGCGGTCAGAGGCGGCATCAGGCCTGCTGGGACGAGGCGAGGTGGGGTGGACGCGTGTGGACGTACTCCTCTCGTTCGCGCAGTGGTCCCTGGCATCGCTGCTCTCATTCTGGAAGAGCAGCGGGCCCATAAACGGCCGCTGCGAGAAGGCGATGTCGAGCGATCTAGGCCGATCGGGTCAGTCGGCCAGCGCGCTCTTTCTCCTGGCTGGCTCGCGCGCGTGCGCGCGCCATGGGGTGCGGATCCATGCATACGTGAGCTGCTCAACCTCCACCGGACTGCGTAGGGATGTGAGATCGGCCCGGAGCTGGGGATAGCACCCGCAGCAGCGGCTCGGTTCCTCCTCGTCTCCGACGGGGACGGTCGCCATCGTTATCCGCGCGCGCGCACAGCAACACACGCACACACACACGCATGCACGTAAGCACGAGCGCAACAGGCTGAGCGGTGACGCCAAAAGATGTGGAGCTGGATCGGGAATGCTTAGCTAGCTATTCTCTCCTCGGTCCAGTCCACGTACATGCGTGGGCCAGGTGCCTGGTGTGAGCGCGCGCGACGGCCCACGGGGGCAGCCCCCCGCGCCAAGCGTGGGGGCTGACGGGTTATGTGGTTTATGGGTTTATGGCTGGTGCATATTTGTGCCTGAACCGTGGGGCCCGCCACTGGGCTTGTTCCACCCGGCTCGCGATCACCGGGATTAATTTCAGAGTCCTCGGGCTGCATACAATCCCGACTGAGCCTGGCCATGGCCCGCCGAGGTACTAGAGCAACGCGGGCTTCTTCGAGCTACTCTAAGGAATATAGCGGGGTCCGCGGCAGGATGTACGGATGGGATGGCCCGGCTATCAGGTGGACCGGACCGTATCAGTCGGGCCCGCGGGGCCCCAAGGAGGCGACCGCGCCGCTACCGGAGGGAACACTCAGTCCATCACACAAGCGACTCGGCAGCGGCTGGATGGGGGTGCGATCGGAGAACAGGGGTGGAATGGTGAATGGCTCCGGACCTGGCTAGGATGGTGGTGGGGAAAGCTGGTTGGGGTCTGGGAGGGAAAGGGGAACGGCTGGTTGGGTCAGAAGCTAGGATCATGCCCATTTATTTAGGGCCAGGGCATGCGCGCTCAGCTAGGACGCTCGCTAAAAAGACGGCGAGTGATGACGTCTGGCTTGGCCGATTTCAGCGCGACATTCTTGTATTTATCTGCTCGAGATCTCGACCTATTGACCCAGGTCCGTTAGGGAGCAGGAGATGGCTATGGAGGGCAGCCAGCTTCCGTGTGGTAGAATCCAGCATGCAAAGCCTGGATTTTACCTACCCCATGGTCCGGTGGTCGGTTGTCATGTACCTGGACGGCGACGGCCGGAGAGGTGCCCAACCTACCAGACAGCCTGAGCCACCCGGAATCATTCTCCAGGCGATCCGTGGCCCGCGCCCTCAGCTTCTCCGTCCGCGGCTGCCTGCATAAATGCCGACCCAGTCGCTTGCTCGTCCCATACCATTCGCATGGCTGGAGCAGGCTGACTGGCTGGCGGGCGCGGGGTTGGTACCGTCCGTACGTACGGCCGCCGTTTTCTGGCCTGATGACCCCCCCCATAGCCACGGCCGAGGGGAGGATGGCCGTGATGGGATATCCGTCGCGCCGTCGCGGCTGGTCCAATCGCAAGGGGGGGCCACCTGCCCCACGACCACCACCATCCGCTCGAGATGGGATTTCATGACCCGACCAGCAGAGCCAGGCGCACCGTGGCAAGCCGTCCGGCTGCCCACCCGAGCGGGGAAGGGCGGGATTTCAGGGCAGCGCATTTATCTACCCGCCTTGGGCCGACAAGACGGCCCTGGGTGTTTCTTTTCGCCCGAAGCAAGAGCGGCGGGTGGGGCAGTTGCCCATCTTGACTGATGTTGTTATCTCTGAGGGATGCTGCTTCAGCTCAGTCCCTCCATCCCCTCCGCCCAAGCAAGAGTCTCATTAATGGCCACCGATATGTAGGAAGCAGCACTAATTTAGCCAGAAGGGTTGCGCCGTGTTCCGCCTCCACCGCGCGCGAGAGACGCCGGAAAACAAGGCCGAGGGCAGAAAAGGATGGGGACTGATGCGCCATCTTTACGAGGTTCGAGGCCCGGCTGGTACAGGCTACGAGGTCGGCCTCGAGCAGATTTCCTGGCCGCGCCAGGGGGTCTGCTTCTCACGGCCGGTGCTGCCGATAGCATGAGGAGCGTGAGGTGACTGCCAGTGCATTCTGGTCTTGCATGTCGGCCCAGGTGGAGCATGTCTGCTCGCGCTGGACTGCTACCGGCTGCCTGTGTGCCTGTTGGTTCGGGTCGACTGCGCCCACCATCTCTGGCTTGAGATTGGCATAAATATAACTGTACTCCCCTCTCCGGCATGTGTCCTTCTCTCCCCCTTCTTCCTCCTCATGTTCGCGTTGGACAACAAGGAGTCAAGACACATTCCCGCCATCCCCTACTGAGATAGCGAGAAATCCACCAGCCACCCCTCATCATCTCGGACCGCGAAGATACAACAGACCACCCCGTCGCCCTCTTCTTCGGCAGCGAATAACTGATAGCCCGGCCTCTCATCAACCCGGACGACTAGCAGTAGAGAATCGAGTCGGACAAGATGCACACCAAGAACGCCTCCGACAGCCCGGTCGACCCGGTCCCCAATTCCCAACCAGAAGGTGGGTCGGCTGGTATCACCCCTGATGAACCGGATAAGAGAGCAGAGACCCCAGACGAGCCCCGGGCCCCTCGCGGCTTCAAGCGCGACATCGAGATCAGACACATGCTGAACAAGGGCGAGGAGATCAAGTATGGCCTCGACAACATGAATTCGCTCGAGGACAACAGCTACGCGATCTCGGTTACCCGAAAGTACGACCGCCATGGCGGTATCATGTCCTCGAGGCTGCAGATCAACTCACCGCACCTGCTGGCCGTCTGCAAGGAAGTGATCGGTACCTACCCCGGCATGCCGATCGACTTTGCCGTCCCGTTTGAGATCCCGGACCCGTATGAGATGTTGTATCATTACTGGGAGCCTCTGCAGGCGTACTATGATGAGCAAGAGGCGAAGCGCGAGCCCGAGGGCAACGCCAACGTCGACGACAACCAGAGCAAGGCCGAGGGTAAAGACAGCGTCGACGGCAAGGGAAAGGCCGAGGCCAAAGGTGACACCAAGGCTAAGGACAAGGCCGAGGCCAAAGATGACACCAAGACCAACCATACCACCGAAGAAAAGGACAAGGACAAGGCGAGGGCCAAGGATACCACCGAAGATAAGGGCAAGGACGATGCCGACGCCAATGACAAGGACAAGGCCGACGGCAAGGCCGAGTCCCCCCCTGCCGACGACGACCGCAACGACCCTCAGTCGCACCTCAAACTGCTCCTCGATTTCATGCGGCTCGAGATGGGCAGAGACCGCAACAAGGTCAAGAGTCTGCTCTCGGGCGAGAGCATCACATTTGACCTGCTCTGGGCCATCTTCCGGCCCGGCGAGCTGGTCTACACCTCTGTGGATGGCCACGCCTGGCTGCTGAGACTGGAGCGGACGGGATACGAAGGAGACAGAGACCCAAGGCGGGGCAGCTGCTTCGAGGTGCACGCCAGCTACACCTGCTTCAACGGGACCGAGTTCGGCACCGCCAGCATTATCCTCAAGCTATACCAGCGCGAGTTCTTCGCTGCCGATAACCCATGCAAGATCACCAAGCTGGATACGTACCCGGTAGACTGGCTCGAAAACCGGGCTGAGATAGAAGAGAAGCTGGCGGAGCGCGGATCCAAGTATCTGGCCATCGACGCGATCCAGGTGAAGAATTACAGCGGCATCGCCCGGTACATGAAGGAGCCGCCGTTCAGCTTCTATGAACCAGACATGGGCTTTTTCGCGGTCGTCTGGATGCCCTATACGGTAAGTGATGGCAGTTGCGATCGCAAGCAGCAGCAGCAGCGGCAGTGGCGGTAGACTGACTGGCAGCATGGCGGCAGGATTCCGGACGGGTCGTCCTCGACGCCAAGACATGCAAGGAGGAAAACCCCAACGCGACGCCCAAAATGTCGCTGTTGGCGGTCGACTACACGACCCGGTCGGAGCGGATGCTGTGCTGCCCCTACGTGCTCGGATACTCGCTCTCCCGCAAGGACTGGGCCCAGTTCTACGTCGACTCGATCAGCGAGATCGAGTGGTGCCGCGACGCGCTCGACCAGCTGGTCCTCAGCGAGCCGCGCAAAGCCGTGCTCGAGGCCCTCGTCTTCTCGCACGAGTTTTCCGTCCAGGCCCGGGACGAGACCAAGACCAAGGGCAAGGGCCTGGTCGTCCTGCTGCACGGCAGCCCGGGTTCGGGCAAGACCCTGACAGCCGAGTCGGTGGCCGAGGTGTCCAAGAAGGCGCTCGTGACCTCGACCCTTGGGGACCTGAACCGGGACAGCAATGCCTCGTTCGAGGTCCGGCTTCGCCGGCTGCTGCTGTACGCCTCCATCTGGAAGGCGATCGTGCTGCTGGATGAGGCCGACGTGTTCCTCGAGGCCCGCACCGATGCGGCTGGAGACTCGGGCTCGCACAACTCGCTCGTCGCCGTCTTCCTGAAGCACCTCGAGTACTTCTCCGGCATCGTGTTCCTGACCTCGAACCGGGTCCGGGTCTTCGACCGGGCCATGAAGAGCCGGATCCACCTCGCGCTCGAATACAACCCGCCCGGGGCGTCGATGCGGCGCCGGATCTGGGGCAACTGCCTGGCCGCCGTCCCGCCGGCCGAGCGCGGGGACGAGCTGGCCACCCGGGAGCAGACTGATCGGGTGGTGGATCGGTTCCTGGTCGAGGAGGTGAACGGGCGCGAGATCGCCAACTGCGTCCGCACGGCCCGGACGCTGGCCCGGTTCAAGAACGTCCGGCTGAGCGGCGACCACGTCGAGACGGTGCTGGCGACCCGGCGCGAGTTCGACCGCAGCCTCGAGAAGATGCAGGAGAAGGCCCGGGAGCTCAAGCGGAAGCACAGGGACGGGGCCGGCGGGGGCCTGGTGAGGCGGAACACGCTGGAGGCCGGTAGCGATGGTGAGTGAGGCGAGCCAGATGGGGCTATGGACGGGAGGTGGGGGGCTTGATTATGTTACGCATCAGTCGGGCACGACTAGCCATCTGGCAAGCTAGATCATGCAGCAGGCGAGCGATAGAGTGAGAAACGGGGACAGAGTGAGAAACGGGCGCAGGACAGACTGAGGATAGTATGGACCAGAACGGGCACGAGCTGGCATAGACTGAGAACAGAATCAGAATGAAGTCGGGCAAAGTCCCCATTGATCGGGCATGTGGGTGCCGTGATTGGCCCTGGCTGGGTAACGGCCCCCCCCAACCCATGACTTGTCACACGCTCATCTTGTTATAAAGCTTAGGACATCGCACTGTCCACAGCGCCCAGTCGACACCGTCACTGTTGCAGGCCCATTCTTCGGGCACCAGACCAGCCAAGGTAATAATTATACCAGGCTGCCGGCTATTAGCCGTGTGTACTGGTGGTGAAGGATGGTCAAGACGGAGAGAGTCGGCATCAACATCATAGCTAATCAACATGCACTGGACCCTCCGGTCACATCTACCGCGACCTGCCGTCGGCCGCTGCCTCTTCCCCCCCCACCTTGACGGCTTCCCGCGCCCCCCTCCTCTCCTGCCAGTCGGCCGGCCCCCCCGTCTTGGCGGCATGCCGTCTCCGCCTCTCCTTGAATCTCGTCACCAGGTCGGCCACCCTGGCCCGCAAGCCCAGCCTGGCCAGCGGGCCGGCCGGCCCCTCGTCCGCGCCGACGAACCGCCTCACGATGATGTTGTACAAGCCGCCAAACGCCAGCGCGATCGCGGTGGACGTGAATATGATGACGTTGTAGGGCATGCTGAAGTCGGGCGTCGGCAGGCTGAGCAGCAGCGCTGTCGTGCGCAGCGACGACCCGGCCCGGGGCGCCAGCGTGATGATGACGGCCGAGGCGACGTCGAAGCCCCGGTTTGCGTCGGGCGGGTACTCGGTGTACCGTAGTATCGACTTCTCAAAGTCGTACTTGAGAAACACGGTGGAGCCGGCCGGGACACGGACCCGCAGCTCCAGCTGGGTGCCGCGCTCGCGGTCCACGGCGGGCCGGTAGTGCATCTCCCGGATGATGTCGGCCGAGGACGACGAGGGGGGCGACGAGGGCGGGGGCGACGACAGGCTGTCGGCGACCCGGGCCTCGAGCGTGTGCAGATAGACCCTCATGAACCAGGGGAGGCTTTCCATGTAGACGAACTCGACGGCCGTGTCCGGGCTCGGGTTGGTGAGGATGGCCTGGACGGCGCCGTGCTGCTGGCCGTAGCCCATGAAGCTGCGCTCGGCGTACAGCAGCGGCGCCTCGGGCCGGACCACATCCCCCCAGGGCTCCGGGGCGTCACCGCCGCCGCCGCCGTCACGCTCCTCCTTCGCGGGGGGCGCGGGCAGGAAGATCTCAAACTCCTGGTGCCGGTCGAGGCGGTAGCACGTCTCGCCGGCATTGGCGGCATCGCCGCCCCTCTTGACCTCGACCGCGTCCCCCGAGGTGTAGACGGGCCGGCCGGGCGGCACTGAGATGCACACCGGCGCGTGATCGGCGGCCGCATCTTCAGCGAGACAGGTCCCCTTGATCGGCTTGCCGAACACCTGGGACAAGGTCCACTCCTCGGCTGGGAGGTGGTCGACAGGGAAGCATACGTTGTTGGGGGAGTGGTAGGGCTTGGTGGTGTCGCATGGGAGCTGCTCGCCAGGGGGGGGACGCGGGATGGGATTGTCTGCAGACGGTAGCACCCAGCATCGCAGCCTCGGCCGTCAGTGACAGGCACTCAAGGGAGTTCGGAGAGAGAGATAAAAAAGAAAAGGAGAGTGGATATGGGTCTCCCGGGGCGAGCCAATGTCCGACATAATACAGATTCAACCGACTCACCCCTGGGTCGCTTGGACCGCTCAATATCTAGCACCATGTCGATTGTCTGCTCAATCTCGAGCCGGCAGTCTCCATCACCACCATCATCGCCACCATCATCACCACCACCACCACCACCCGACCGGCCGCACACGGGCCGCACAACGACGGCCATGCTCTGCCACGAGGCATCAAACAGCTTGTGCCCATCCAGCAGGCTGGATATCCCGGCCTTGCCCTTACACGGCAGCAACTTGAGAAAGGGCGTCAGGTTCTCGGTGCAGACGACCTCGCGCGGCAGCACGCCGTGCAGGAGGCGCAGGCGTGCCCCGGTCGGGGCCGGGTGGCGGTGGTCGCCCTCGGGCTGGAACGACATCACCGGTCGGGTGGTGCGGGTGCGGTCGATGAAGTTGAGCGAGGCGCAGAAGAGGCCAGAGAGGGCGTTGGTGAGGACCAGCCACTTGGCGTCGGCCTCGTGGTCGGTATCGGCGTCCAGCCATGCCCAGAGCTCGACGCCGGTGCCGCCCTCGCGGCGGCCGTCCCAGGGCCGGGCGCCCCAGGCCTCGGCGTCCCAGCGGCCCAGGCCGAAGCGCAGGTGCAGCTCGCGCGCGCCGGCCCGCTGGAGGATCTGGCCGAGGGAGCGCGGGAAGAAGCGGTAGTTTTGGGATTCGAACGCGGAGAGCGACGTCGAGGAGCGGAACTGGAAGGAGGCGAGCAGGGCCGAGTGGGGGAGGGGGCGGAGGTGGAGGTGCTCATGATATTCCGGGGGGGCTGAGGCCGGAGGGGGGGCGGAGGCGGAGCAGGGGGCGTGGAGGAAGATGAAGTTGAAGAGGAGCGGGAGGAGGAGGAGGAGGCGGAGCGGGGTGGGGGGCCGGACCAGGGTTGAGACGGCGGAGGGGCGCATCTTGGGATCGCGCGTCTCGGTGAAGCTGGACGGTCGTATACATGGCTCCCTCGCCACTCTTAATCCTAGACAGGCGCGTGACAGTGCTGGCAGGTGCGCCGGGAGAGCTGCCAGCTGGCACGCGGGATAGATGGTCGCGGTCGCAGTCCCACTTAATTATTACCTCGGCTCGCGACCATGTTGAGCTCCCATCCTCTCCATACCAGCGACCCTCCTGCCAGCGCCGCCGCCGATTCACGCCACCTTTCTATCCAGACCGACGACCAGCCCCCGCCCCCCGCGCCCTGCTTCCAGCCCCCCACCCTCCGCCATGGCGGCCGAGCAGCGCAAGCTGCTCGAGCAGCTCATGGGCGCGATCGGCACGAACCCGCTGGCCCCGCGGGCGCCCCAGCTCTTGCTCTCGGACCCCAAGGCGTGTCGGTCCTTCATCGTCGGCACCTGCCCGCGCGACCTCTTCACCAACACCAAGCAGGACTCCGGTCCCTGTCCCAAGATACACTCGGAGCCGCTCAAGGCCGAGTGGGCCGGCCTCTCGGACCGGGAGCGGCAGTCGCTCGGGTTCGAGTACGACTACCTGCGCGACCTGCAAAAGTACCTCGAGCAGTGCAACGGCCGGATTCAGACGGCGCAGGCCCGACTGGAGAAGACACCGGATGAGATCCGGGTCACCAACATGCACGTGCGTTGCAACCCCCCCCTTTTCTGCCCGGCCACGGTTCTAACCCTCTCCTCGGCAGCTGCACGCCATATCCGGGCTCACGGCTTCCATCAACGCCGGCCTGCTCGAGGCCGAGATCCTCGGCGAGATGGGCGAGGTCATCCGCGCGGTCGATGAGCTCTTTCGGGTCCGTCAGGCCCAGCACGCCAAGGCGGAGCGCGAGCGCGAGCTCAAGGCCCTGTCCGAGACGCAGGGACCGTCGGGCCACCAGAAGCTGCAGGTGTGCGACGTGTGCGGCGCATACCTCTCCCGACTCGACAACGACCGCCGGCTGGCGGACCACTTCTACGGCAAGATGCATCTGGGCTATGCGCAGATGCGCAAGGCATACGAGGCGTACCCGCGCGAGATGCGGGCGCGAGTTGCCGGTCGCGGCGGCGGCGCAGGCCTGTACGAGGACGATGCAGATCGGGGCGATCGCATGGGCGGCGGGGGAGACCGGATGGGCGGCGGCGGTTTCGGCATTCCGGGCGGCCCCAGGGGGCCGAGGGGCGGCGGGGGAGGCGGCGCCGGCGGCTTTAGAGGGGGTCGGGGGGGTCGGGGGGGATATAGGGGGGGCCACTGGTAGAGGTCGGGTATAGGTGTCATGATCATTTTCATTGCTGGTGGTTACAGGTGGAATGGTCATCTGACGGAATCATTGCTCAGGGTGAACGACTGGTGTATATCACCACCTAGTATATCACTCCGGGATGGCATGGCGGAGCGGCGTCCGTCTTGGTAAATGGCCGTCCAGTCGGAGGTGGGTGGGTCCCGATTCAAACACGCACATGACCGCGATCTGAAGACTGGGCGCTGGATTCTGGCTGCTCCGGAGTAGGTGGGGTTTCGAGAGTCGGGGGAGCCAGCGCGGTTGCACTCCCTCTTTCGGCAGATCACGGAAACATTACGCTCCAAGAATATAAATAATACACGCTGAGTATCCATGGCAGATTGCGATCAACGTCTCAGGGCCTCGCTGTCGACCAGTCCCCCCGGTTGGCTCGCAGGTTACCAGCCGCATAAATCTCGCTCTCTTGTAACTGGTGCCGCCGCCGCTCGGCCAATCCCATCCTCCCGGTCCATGCTGAGCACACGCTGCATATAGAAACCGATCCCTGACCTGGCCTTGCAGCCTTCCGCGCTCCTCTTACCATGGCGCACCCTTCCAAGCCTGCCGTTCCGCGTCCATTGCCTCAACCTCCTCGTCCCATTTACCGACCGGCCCCATATTGGCCAGCAGGGCAGCGGCTGTGGGCTTGGGCACTTCATCGGAGGTGCCGGCAATGGCGGTGTTGGCGGTGTCGGCGGTATCAACGGCGTCGACGATGGGTGCGGCCCTCGACTCCGACTTGGCCAGGGACTTGGTGCTGGGCAAGGCGGGGAAGTCTTCTCTCGAGGTGGCCTTGGCCGGTCGTGCTGATTCCGATGTGCCGCCGCCAGGGTGAGAATGACTGCCGCCACGACCGCCGCCACGACCGCCGCCGCCGCCGCCGCCGCCGCCGCGACCGCTACCACGACCACGGCCACGACCGCCGCGATCCGACTCGAGTTCGTCCCGGTCCCCGCGCCCCCTTCGACCCCTCCCGCCACGTCCTCTCCGGAATCCCTCCTCATCTGCGTTTTCCACCGTTGCCCACCAACTGCCCGACAGACCTCCTCTCGGACCTCTGGCTCCTCCCCTCCCTCTTCCTGTCTCTCCGCTTTCTTCCTTCTCCTCGTCACCGGCACTTTGGCTTGCAAATATGCTCCCCGCTAAACCGCCGCCGCCGCCACCCCTCGACCCGCCGCCGCCGCTGCTCCTCGACCCCCTCACCCCTCCGTAGGCTCCCCGGAACGTCGCGGGCCCGTCCTCGCGCCCGCCATCCTGCAGCTGCAGCTGCTCCCTTCCCTCGTCCGAGAGGCCCATCGCACGCAGCTTCCGGGTGCGGTTCCGCTCGCGCTCATCCTCCATGCGACGCCACTCCTCGCCGGCGGCCCGCCGTCGCTCTTCTCCGGCGGCCCGGCGGCGGCGTGCCTCCTCCATGCCTCGGGCGTAGGCCTCTGCGTGGATGCGTTCGTCGAGAGCGGCCCGTTCGAACTGGCGCGTCTTCTCGGCGTTGATGAGCCGCATCTGCACCATCTTGGCAGCCAGCTCGTCCTCGGTGAGTTTGGCCCGCGGGTTGGCCCCGGACTGGAGCCGGGCTTCAGATGAGACCGACGCGGGGGGTACCACCGATGGCGCTGCTGGTGGTCCGTCCCGGCTGCCGCCAGCGCCGCCCCCACTGCCAACCCCGCCTCCACCGTCTCTCTCTCCGGTCGGCGTCGGCCTGGCCAGTGCATCTCGAGGTTCCGGGCATTCCGGGGGCCCCGCTTCCGTCGCTGCGCCTGCCGAGGTCTGTGGCTGCTTAACAGAGGGCGCCGGGGCGGGCGATCGATGCGAATGCGAAGGTGGTGCTCTCGCGTGGGTCGGCTCGGGGATCGGCGTCTGCACCGGGCCAGCGTGCTGCAGCGGCGGCAGCGGCAGCGGCGGAGGCTGGCGCTTCTCCGAAACGGCCTCCCTCTCATCGGTGACGGGCTCGAATTCGTCAAAGAAGAGGTCATCGTCGGTCCGGCCGCCAAACTGGTCGTCCATGGCTGCGGCGACTGCTCTCCGATGGTCGGGCGAGAAAAAGTAGGAAAGGCAGGTCGGATCGTCGGGAAATTGCAGATGAATATGGTAGCTAAGGATAATGGAAAAAAAATATGATGCTTAAGAGTACTGAGGGTGATCTAAAATATGGGCAGCAGAGAGGGGGAGGGGCGCGGGGGACAAGTGAGTGGGCGGGGGAGGCGAGAAGACGTGCGGCCCAGATGACTGACTCGCAGGCCGGCGGGCAGGCCGGCGGGCGGGCAGGCCGGCCAGGCCGGCCAGCAGCAGCAGCTGACTGCTAGGACACGGAGTCTCATTTCCCATATGCTCGAGTCCAAGTCAAAGCGCAGCGCCCTCGGGCGTAGCGGGCCAGCGTCGCGGCGTCGCACACACATTTATGAATCGGCCGCTGTCATATCGCGCCAATGCGCACTCGCCCTTTGCATCTCGTCATTTCCAATCACGCGGCAGAGCCACCGAGAGACCACCCTGTCGTCGCATTTCTCTATGAGTGGTGGTCACCGAGCAGTCCCGCTTCAGGCCTCCTCGCTAGAGGTGGGAGCCAGCCGCTGTCACGTGCCGAGTGACGACTTCCGCGCCCCATGCCAAGCGTTTGTCTATCGTCTATCCGAGGCTTTGCGCCGAGTCTGCTGCCTCGGCTGCTGCTATTTTGCATAACGAATTGTTGGCCTTGGACTGGCGGGGCCAAGGGACAAAAGTGGGAATATCATGGTTTCCCTCGCTCCCTCGCATCAACTCCAGGCCCGCTGGACACGTTGGGCCGGTTGGGCCCGCTATGATACCCACTCTGCATGCCATGGCGGCCCCAGGGGCGGTTTTTACATAGCCACATGAAAGGATCTATAGAGTCCGAGAGTATTTTCATATGTATTTTCTGTGTGTTTGTTTGAGTAGAGGTGTGCGGGTCTGGGTATCTTCCCTCTGGGGGCTGGCCCCAGGGTGAGATACATTCGTCGGTACTCGCCACGTCGGCGACTCAAAGATACGCCCCGCTACGGACAAGAACTGCCACGCGCTTGGCAGCCAAAACGGCATCCCCGGCTCCCAAAGGGTGACGGTTGCCGGCGGCGGCGGCGGTCACTGACGCCTCTTACGGTTTCGGCTACCCGGTGGCGACGAGCTTGTGGTCGCGGCCTGATGGTGCCGTGTCGTCACAAACCCGAGGCCGGCTGAGGCCGCCTGATTTGCTCTCGTCGTATCACCACTCCAGATACGGCTGCGGGCCAGACCCGAAGCACGCAGCATGCTGCGGAAGCAACCGCGGTCGCGCGGGGCAAGGAGTGCGAGATTGTTGTCAACTTTGGTGTGCGAGCCGACGGGGTCACGATCTCCATGCTGAGGTGAGATGCAATCGAGATGAGATGCACCGGACATGAGAGCCGCTGACGAGAGAGACCCCCGGCCGGAAAGAATGCCAAGGCGTCCCAGAGATGGGCGGCATGCAGGTCCATGCCATGCCCAATCTCAGTTTGGTCATCCTGATATCCCTCAGTGGGCATTATTTTTGGTCCCCATTTGCCGAGCCCCTCCTCCCTCTGCGTCCCCGTTGCCAAGGGACCAGCCACCAACCACGACGACACCAAGCTTCGCCACGTCCACGTCCTCGTCCGCGTCCCCGTTCAACTGCCTCAGGAACTTCTGCATGTCTTGCGAGCCATATCACTGACCCCGACTCGGGCCCCGACTCGGGACAAGGGCCCGCCCTGCATGCGGCAAACGGAACCAGCCATTTGGCCGCCAACTTCCACGATGCACCAAAATGAGGTGTCTGCATAGTTCCCATTCCCAGCTGACTGATAACCAGCCACGCAATATCCCCCTTCCGCTCAAGAACCACAAGCCCGCGTGAGGGGCTCGGGCCCGCCGAGGTCCCACCGGTGCTTCTTGAGCTAGCCACCGTGCCCCCCCCTTAAAAAACGGGGGGGGAAGGCATAGCCGAGACCACAAACGGCGGTAGCGGCGAGCACTTGACGCGACTTGGCGTCTGAGATTGGGCGCAGATCGTAGAGCGCCGGTCGAAGCTGGAGGGGGTCTTGGCGGGTTGCGGTGGTGGAAGGGGGGCACGGCGGGGAGAGACCAAGGCGAGCGCGAGCGAGCAGAGGTCAGGGGCGAACGAGCAGAGGTCGGGGGCGGGCGAGCACAGATCAGGGGCGAGTGAAAAGGTTTCTGATTGTCGCCGAGTCGGCAATTTCATAACTTTGCCCTCTCACGTATACGCGACCCCGGAGCGCCAACCAAGGTGCCATGTCCTGAGCAGACGGCGAAAAGTCGGACCGGTTCGTAACGGCAGCGGCCGAGTGGCCAAGCCGGCTATGGCAAAGTGGCCATGCTGGGGGCGTTGGGTTGGCCCATGGTCCTGTGGTAGGCTAGGGAAAGACCGGGCCAGAAGCACGGACGCGCGATCGGGTGGTCGCGCACCGGGGTGCTCGTGTACCTGCCTCTTCTCCCCCGGCGCACGAGATTTAGTTTGGCTGGCCACGCCGGCAAGTATGCTCTCCGGGACATGGGTAACACAACACAGACCAGACCAGCCCGCTCGCCTTGGCTACCAGTGCGCGTCTCATAGATGTATGGTGGGAACATCAGGCGGAAGAAAAGATAAGACGGGCTGCTATCTCCAAGTCCTCGAACCCCGGGAGGTCGGCAGCTCCCCACCTTTCGGCTCGCCTTTTGCTCTCGCGGCCTCAATCTCGGCCCCGACCTGTCCGGCCCAGCCGGGTGCTGCCATCACACAAGCAAGAAAATAAGCCTGGGCTTGGTTCCGATCGCGACACGAGACCTCCCGCCGTGCTCGCTCGCCGCCTCGGCCTGTCCCATGCGACCAGCCCCCCGATCGGCATCGCTATCGGCATCGCCATGTCCTCCTGCCTGGGCGGAGGGTGGCCCGCGGTGGATGGCCTAAACAAATCAGAAAACCAGCAGCAACAATGCAGAAAGTCGCCAAGATCTTATCTTGCGCTCCCGCCGCCCTCGCCGCCCCCTCATTACGGCCAAGGCCCAGCCAAGCTCGGCCAAGCTCACATGAGACGCGGTGGGTGGGTGGGTCGGCGAGCGTGGGGAAGCACGGGGCTGGCGAATGGGTCGTTCGAACGGCCAGACTGCCGGAAGGATCAGTGGGACTGGCTGGCTAGCTGGGCGGCCATTGTCATGTGGGCATGGGGCCGACCCCCCCGGCTCGATCTCGCGGACCACCTAGATCCACACTCGGGGAAACGAGAATACATAAAAACACGAAGGATTGCGGCAGAGCGGGGCACGAGCACACGCACATGCACACATGGACCCTCAGTCGGGGTTCCTGCGTTTTTCTGCAGCACGTACTTAAGCTGATGGCCTGCCCGGATTCGGGACCTCTGTCGCTATCTCACCGTCGCATCGATCCGTGCCCAGCTGCATCGTTCTCACTCCCCAATGTCTGACTCGGCGTAGCAGATCTATCGAGTCCCGTCCAACACCACCACTTGTCTTTTCCCGCCTGCCGTCCATCCGTCCGTCCGTCCCCTCCTCCTTCTCTTCGTCGCCTCTGCATCACCTTTCTACATTACATCTTCTGGCCCGCTTCATCGGATCAGCCAGCAAGATGATAGCGGCCGAAGTAGGCGCCGTGCACCCGCCGCACCACGGCATGTCGCCGGGCCAGTACCTGGCGACGCGCATCTCGTCGCTGAGGCCGCCCATGGCGAGTGCGCCGAATCCGATCCGGATCATCCGCAACATCAATTGGCACCAGTGGGCCTTTTTCGCCGTTGCCTTTGTGGCCTGGGTAAGAACTCGCTGCTGCCCGCTGCCCGCCATGTTGGAGTGACCTGGCCCGGTCGGCCCGGCCGGGCTGCTGACCCGCCCTCGCGCTCGGCCCAGACCTGGGACGCATTCGACTTCTTCACCGTCTCCCTCACGATCGATGACCTCGCGGCCGACTTTGGCAAGACGATCACGGAGATCACGTGGGGCATCACGCTGGTGCTGATGCTGCGGTCGATCGGGTCGATCCTGTTCGGGATCGCGGCCGACCGGTACGGCCGCAAGTGGCCGTTTATCGTAAACAACCTGCTCTTCATCGCGCTCGAGCTCGGCACCGGCTTCTCGCAGACGTACCACCAGTTCCTCGCCTGCCGCGCCCTCTTCGGCGTCGCCATGGGCGGCCTCTACGGCAACGCGGCCGCCACCGCGCTCGAGGACCTCCCGATCGAGGCCCGCGGCATCATGTCCGGCATCCTGCAGCAGGGCTACGCCTTCGGGTACCTGCTCGCGACCGCCTTCGCGCGCGGCCTCGTCAACACGACCAGCCACGGGTGGCGGCCGCTCTTCTGGTTCGGGGCCTGCCCGCCCGTGCTCATCATCCTCGGCCGGCTCGCCCTGCCCGAGACCCAGACGTATCAGGAGGCGGCCGAGATCCGCCGCAGGGCCCAGGCCCAGGCCCAGCCGGGCGCCGGCCCCGACGGCGCCGGCGCTAGCGTCGGCCAGATCTTCATCCGCGAGGGCCGGGTCGCGCTCCGGCGGCACTGGCTCCTGCTCGCGTACCTGGTCCTGCTCATGGCCGGGTTCAACTTCATGAGCCACGGCAGCCAGGACCTGTACCCGACCATGCTCAAGAACCAGTTCGGCTTCAACGCGAACCAGATCACCGTCACCCAGGTGGTCGCCAACCTGGGCGCCATGTCGGGCGGGACCGTGGTGGGGTTCTGCTCGCAGATCTTTGGCCGGCGCCTGTCCATCATCGTCATGTGCGTGATCGGCGGCGCGCTGCTGTACCCGTACACCTTTGTCCAGCGCGAGACCGTGATCGCGGCCGCCTTCTTCGAGCAGTTCTGCGTGCAGGGCGCATGGGGCGTGATCCCGATCCACCTGATGGAGCTCTCGCCAGGCGCGTTCCGCACCTTTGTGGTCGGCACCAGCTACCAGCTCGGCAACCTGGTGTCATCGGCGTCGTCGACGATCGAGGCCACGGCGGGCGAGCACTTCCCGCTGCCGCGCAAGAACAACGTGGACCGGTTCGAGTACGGGCTGGTGATCTGCATCTTCATGGGGTGCGTGTACGTGTACGTGATCGTGCTTACCCTGCTCGGGCCTGAGCACCTGAGCCGGTCCTTTGAGCCGGACCACGACGCCGACCTGGTCGACGTAGCCGGGCGAGATACGGTCGAGAAGGTGATGGGCCACGCCGCTCCCGTCCCCGCTGCAGGCCGGCACAGCAGCAGCCCCGATGAGGAGAAGGCGACGGTCAGTACGGACGAGGAGAAGGCGACGGTCAGGCAGGGCAGCAGTCGGGGGCCAGGCGGGTCGACATCACTGGACTGAGCGGCGGCGGCGGCGAAAGGAGAGGAAGACAGGAAGCGAGGAAACGATTGGAGGTCTCGATGGTGGCGGCGAATATGTATCCACGGGCGGGTGGGCTGGATTTATTTCTCTCTGTTGTTTGCCAGTGCCGGTGGTGGATTGGATGTTTCCCGGCAGGGGGGTGTGGACCGCGGGGAGGGGGGTGGACTTTAGGGGCACGCGATCCACTCCCCCGCATTTAGCGCATCCGTCATCCCATGCCCGAAGATTGCGAGATCGTCCAGGGGGCACCCGCTGGGGGCTAAAATGCTAGCGCAGGTATCCGTGTGCCAGTCCAGCGGCCGGACATCTCGGAGGTTAGGGGCGGCCGATGCGGAGCCGGACAGAAATTGGACAACGGTACGGAGAAATGTGGGTGGCGAAAGTGGGGCTCGGCTCAATTCAGTCGAGGGCGGCCGGGGCCTGGTCCAGCTCATACACACTCCAGGTCGAAAATGCTCGACATGATGCCCCCTCAGAACTGCCACATGACGATAAAACAGGCCCCATTGCCTTGTCTGCTAGATCGATATGCCATAAGCGTACGCCAAGTATAAGAGAATGTTGAAAGTGATCGCCGCCCCCCCTGCCTGCCTCGCAAATCTGCGGAAAATGGCCCAGTCGTCACCCGTCACGCCACCAGGTCAATGTGCTTCAGCTCGCTGGCCGCCTCCTCGTCAGTAACAGAATGGTAGCAAGCCTGCCAGCAACAGAATGGTAGCAGGCCAAGTCAAGAGCGAAGAACCGGAGCTGAAGGGGAAAAAAGAACAAGTAATGAATCAACGCACTTTTGCACCAGCTCCCCCACCTTCATAACGGGATACCCATCCCCGCCGTCGTACCCGCCCGGCTCCTCCCCGGTGCGCAGGCACATCTCGCGCGCCCTAGCGGCCAGAGCCGGGACCGGCCGCATCGTGTAATCGCTCTCGAGGTGCCAGAAGAACGTGGAGCTGATCCGGATCAGCGGGCGGCCGGGCTGCTCCCGCCGCCGCCGCTCCACCGCCCGGACCGTGTCCTCGGTCACGGCGACCTCGTGGTAGCCGGCCCGGACGAGCCCGCCGGTGACGTGCTCGAGCTGCTTGCCGGCCTGGACCAGCAGGTAGTCGGCCCCGGCCGGCATGCGCACCGCCATCTTGCGGCCCGTGTTGCGGGCCCAGATGTGCAGGCCCGGGTACCGCGACCGGCCGTGGATCGTCAAAAAGTTCAGGTCGGTGTGGAAGCCGGCCAGGACGGTGTCGCGGGCCCCGTGCCGGGAGAGGTCCGACGCGGTGGGGGCCAGCAGGTGGGCCCCGTAGGCGCCGGCGGCGCGGAACGTGGCCGCCGGCAGGCCCATGCGGTTGATGAACAGCGCACCCAGCACGCCCCCGGCCATGCCCAACTGACCGGCCGTGAAGCTCATGACGCGGGATGCCGCGAACATGATGTTGTAGGTGACGCCAATCAGCGCGTACGTGGCCCCAACCGCCAATCCGGCCGCCAGAATGGCCGGCAGCATCAGGTGTAACCTGGGGCGAGGTCGAACGCGCCGTCGCGCTGGCTGTTCGCCTTCGACATCACCACGTCGCTTTCCAGGTACCCGTCATGGTTCTTTGGCGTGAACGTGTAGTGGCCATACAGGCCCGGCCACATCGTCAGCGTGTTCCAGTAGCCGATGATCTTGTCGGAATCCGAGGACCCGGTTTTTTCCACCGCCTCGGCGATCAACCGGATCGCATCGACGCCGGATGCGATCCACCACAAAGACGTGTCCGCAAGAGGGATCTTACCCTTGACGCTGTCGACGAAATCCTGATCCGCCTTCGGCAGCTTGCCATCCGGCCCGTAGCTGCAGTTGCGGTAACCGACCTGATAGACCTT